>JASAMX010011039.1:0-42378 GCA_030248175.1 Microlaimidae sp. YZB2_3 | reverse complement strand
AAAATTGTTGTGACGACGGGCTGTAGACGGTAGTCAAATTTTTCCGCAATTCTATGCAGTTTTAAAACAGACTCCCCATACCTTTGCCTATGACCTTTCCCTATAGGAAAAGTTGAATAGAAATACCTTTGCTCTGCATAGAAATGCAGAAAAAGTCGACTACTGTCTACAAAAAGCCACTTCATCTGGTAAAAAAACAATTTTTGGCTCGTTTCTAAATGATAAATTAAAACTTCTATTAGAAAATCGGTCAAAAAATTTATTTACTATTAGGGTAGTGCATTTAATTTCGGCACTTTTCCAAATTGGGCATTTTTGATTTTGGATTATATCTTTAGTAATCTTGGACGGAATACGACGTTTGATAGCTCAAATGAGAGCTAATTATATGTAGATGGCTAATTATATGTAGCCGAAATTAAATGCAAACATTTAATTTCGGCAATCTTTCATTTTTTTAAAAACTGATTTAAGGCTAACAGGAGAAAACTCCGCAGCTGACTCCGCAGCTGACTTCGCAGCGGAGTTTAAGCCTACGCCTTCCTAAGCCTAAGCAAAGCCTAAACACAACCTAAACTTTCTTCGCGCAGCTATTTGTTAAAGTTTAGGTTGTTTTTAAGGCTTTGCTTAGGCTTAGGAACGCATAGCCTTAAGCTTAAAAAGGTTATTTCACTCCAAGTAACTCCGCTGCGGAGTCAGCTGAAAAACAATTTTCGTACAGTGAAATTTTTATAACGCAACGCGGTATTGTAAAAGCTTTAAAATGAGCTATCAAACATGAAAATCGGGCCATACAGTAAAAAGTTACATTGGAAAAACGAAAAAGTGCCGAAATTGAATGCACTACCTTATTTATTTATTTACTTATTTGTTTTAGGTGGTTCTGGCATTAAAAAGTCTGGAAAAAAATGATTTCTGGAAAAGTGAAAAAAATTTGTATTTTTTAAAAAAATTTGTAAATGATTGTTTTAATGCAAATATCAGTTTCTTGTTTATGATTCTTTTTATTGATTGATGTTTGTTTTTATTTAAGTAAACTAAGCGCGTTGATGTAAATATTTTTGTTTTTTATTGTTGAAATTCAAATAAATCTAAATGTTTTTTAGTACAAGCAGTTCTTATCGTGGGTGATGCGATAGTATAGCCATAGATGAACAAGGGGGGTAGGGTGGGGTCCACCCCCCCTAGCCTCCAAATTTTGGGGCCCCTGACCCCTGTCTAGATTTTGAAATCTGACCCCCCTCCCCTCGAGAAAATTTTAAGTACTTTTTTATACTAAATTTTCTTCTAAAAACGTGAATTTTTAACACATTAATTCATGTTTTTACACCCTTTTTACACCAGAATATCGCTTTTTATTTGATAAAATGTAGTATTATCTTATAAAAAAACTATTATTAAACCTTTAATGGTTTAAAAGTATTTTGCTTCGGACATTGGACCCCACCTGATTCCCATTTAGGTTTCGAAATCTTCCACCCTGGGTCGACCCCCCTTAGAAAGCTGGTGGGATTCGACCCCCCCCTAGGACCCCTCTAGATTTTGAAATGTCATTTACCCGGGGTAAGTACCCCCCCTAGCTTTTTGACCATGTTCATCTATAAGCATAACCCAAAGCAATTAACAATGCGCTAATCCAGGCATATTAAACACGGTTAAATTTTTATGAGTAATCATATAAATATAACCATCATTTTAAAAACTAATTTCGTTAGAAATATCTATCTTTAAAATTTTTAATTTACTGGAAAGCCATTTATACGATCACAACGATTGCTTTTTTTGAAAACAAGTGTGGTTTTTGTTGTCAAAGCAGAACTAATACTTCTGCGTTACATTCCTAGCACCATCTCAGCGATACTGATTGCGTTTTCTAGCTTAAACTCTTGACTATCAACTTTAAACTCTTAAATTTATAAGATTTAAAAAAAATGTGCATTAAACACGATGTGGAATTCTCTTGAAATGCCTTTGGTTCTGGAATATTAGAAACAGCGAAAAAAAATTTCGAATTCAGGGTGCCAATTCCAAGTTGAACTCGGTTTATGCATGAAGTATGCAATAAACAGCGAGTCACCATAATGGAAATTACCGTATCTCCTGCTTATCTTTTGTAGTATGCAGATCAACCCTCGAAAACGCGAAATTTCGATCGGTTGATCTGCATACTACGAAAGATAAGTAGGAAATATACGGTAATTATCCATTATTGTGGCTCGCTGTGTTTATTGCATACTTCATGTATAAACTGAGTTCCAGTGCAAGGTGCCTATAATCAAAAGTGATGCCATAAATTATTTTTATTTTGTCAAATTTTTTGTAAATTAAGTGGTTTTTCAAATTTTGTTTAAAACGATAAAAATAGAGTAGGGTAGTCCATTTATTTAATTTCAGCACTTTTCCAAATGGGCATTTTTGGTTTTGGACTATATTTTTGGTAATCCTGGACGGAATACGACGTTTAATAGCTCAAATGAGAGCTAATTACATGTAGATTACTGTCGTTAACTTTTTATTTGTCATGTTATAATATTTTTATGTGAAATTGTGTGATAACAAAAAATAAAATTGTTACTCGTTTTTAGAACATGGGCATTTCATGATTACGCAATAAATAGTCTTTTTTTCCGAATTTTTAGTCCCCGTGGTTCTACGTTGCGTCTGTGGTGAGCAATCGTTATAAAATAAAATGTGTAATTTCGGCACACATATTGCTGTAAGCAAAAACGGGTTGAATTAAGTGGTCGAGTATTAAATTGTAGTTGCAAATAGTTAAAAGACAACGTTGAAATATGTAGGGGTCATAGCACTGCACTTAAACTCGATTAAGGGGTTTTTTTTTAAAAAGTGCCGAAATTAAATGCACTTTTTTCCCAAATTTTGCTCATTTTGATGCCATTCGGCATTTTAGCTGTAACTTTTTGCCAGTTACACGTTGAACAACATGTAGAAGCTTAAGTTAAAGAAAATTGTTTGGAGATAATGATAGGCTTTTAAATTTTTAAAAATGATGATTTTTTGACTGAGAAAATGCATACATTTAATTTTGGCAATTTTCCATTTTTTTAAAAACTGATTTAATTAAGTAAAAAACCAACTTTCGTACAATGAAATTTTTATGACGCAACGCAGTATCGTAAAAGCTTTAAAATGAGCTATTAAACATGAAAATCGGTCCATACAGTGAAAAGTAACATTGGAAAAACGAAAAAGTGCCGAAATTAAATGCACTACCCTAAATGTATTTCTAAGCCTAAATAAGATTAAAATCACTCGTTTAAGGGGTGAAGCTATGTGGCATCCTGCGCTTTAAATGGCTTAAGTTTTAAAGCTCCGGAACATAATATTGAAGGTTAGAAACATAACTAAATATCAACCAATATAAGATGCTTGTGTGGTACTGGTGTTTCCCCGAGCGAAGCTCTGTTCTATTTTTGTGCTAATTTCATGAAAAACTAAAGAGTGATGCAAAGGAGTAGATTATTTTGTTAAAATTTTGTAAGGAATTTTTTTCAAAACTTTTTTAAAATGATAAAAAAACTAAAAATGCGGAGAGAGTAACTTAAAATGTTTTTAAAGCTTGTGATACCCTTCTTGCTTTTGTTTAAGTTTTTTTTTAATAAAATTTTATAAAAGACTATTCTAAAAAATGGACTCGATCACTATTAAAAAATTCCATTTAAAGCACGCTGTTTAAATTTGCAAACTATTCTTATTTATCATTATCGAACCGCAATAACTGTGTAACGCCGCGCAGCCGTGCATTTGCCAACCGTTTTTTTCTTTAACAGGCGACGACAACGATTTTATGAAGCTTGCCCAGCCGTTTTCTCCTTCACTTGGTGTTTTTAGCGAAATAATTGAGGGTTTTTTTGTACAAGAAACACAATATCTCGACAAATGCTGCACCAATTTTAACAATCAAGGTATCAAATTAAAGTAGAAAATAGCCGCTTTCTTTAATTGCATAATTTGTAACTTATTTCCTTATACTCATTAAGCAATCTTTTACGTACATAATTGTCGAAAAACGCCGTTTTGAGGGGTCGTAACTTCTGAACCATTGGAAATATTTTGTTGAAAAAATTTTGGTGAGCTGTTGGGGGCAGGGGTTAGGCTTTTACAAAAAATTATCAAAATGGAAGACAAAAAGTTTGACTCCGCACCGCACTTTTAAGTATTTGCGTTAATCTGCCAAAATTACGGTAAAAAATTTTTACGCTTTGGGCAGCATTCATTTACACGGCCGACACTTACCCCAATGACAGTGTGTTTTAATATGCAGATAAAATCCTCGAATGTAATGTGGGTAGATTTTTTAATACATTGTTTTGCTTTGACACACCCGTATGGGAGGAAACTTTTAGCGTCTCCAGCGTCAATTTGCGTTAATCGCATTTTAATTGAATAGACAGTTTCAAGCTTATCATTCAAGGCTCCGCCATTGTCTTGTAGTAATCTAAAACTTATAGGCACCTTGCACTGGAACTCGGTTTATACATGAAGTATGAAATATACATAAGCGTTACCATAATGAATAATTACCGTATCTCCTACTTATCTTTCGTAGTATGCAGATCAACCGATCGAAAGCGCTCGAAATTTCGATCAGTTGATCTGCATACTACGAAAGATAAGAAGGGGATACGGTAATTATCCATTATAGTGACGCTTATGTATATTGCATACTTCATGTATAAACCGAGTTCCAGTGCAAAGTGCCTATAGTACCTCAAAATAATGAATTGCGTTGATAAACTTAAATAAATAACTTAAAAGCTAATATATTTAATTTTTTTTAAGCCACTCAGTATTTGTTGCAAAATTTTGTCAATTGTTAAATTTACAACCGAAAATTTTTTGTGTTGTATAAGTGTCATTGTAACAACTATATTGTTAATGGAGAATTCAATTAATTTAGCTTGTATTTAATTTTAAAATTAAAAAACTTGCTTTTACGTATCAAAATAAGTTATATTATTAAACTTTCTCAAAACAGTGTTTTAAATCTTAGTTTTATTATATGCATAGAATATGTAACTATTTCAAATAGTGGATCTAAATTCCCTATTATTGATCTAAATTAAAAAAAAACTACTAGAACTCGGATCCTCTCGTATGCTAACTGGACTGATTTCCACTAAACTCCCACAAAAAATATTTAATATGGATTAAAAGATTACAGATCGTTGCTGAGGTCTGCTGACTGCATTTATGGGTTATAGGCACCTTGCACTGGAACTCGGTTTATACATGAAGGATGCAATAAACATACGGAGTCACCATAATGAATAATTACCGTATCTCCTACTTATCTTTCGTTGTATGCAGATCAACCGATCGAAATTTCGCGCGCTTTCGATCGGTTGATCTGCATACTACGAAAGATAAGTAGGAGATAGGTCATTATCCATTGTGGTGACTCGCTATGTTTATTGCATACTTCATGTATAAACCGAGCTCCAGTGCAAGGTGCCTATATTGATCGTGCTCGTGATAACTTTTGTTGTTGTTGTTTTTTTTTTGTTTAGCTTCAAATTATTTTGTTGTGGGATTTTTTTTCTTCAAAGTTATAAAAAACCACCGATCTTATCCGGTCTATATATTTCAATTGCAAATATCATATAGACAAGACTGTTGACATGTTGTGTAAAGATTTTAAAATGCTGTAATATGAAAATGACATAATATGTTAATAAAAATATTCGCAGCTGCAAAAATTTATTATTTTTTAATAAATTTTTAAAACTGGTTTTCTGCGACTTTTGAGTCGTTATATTCAAAAAAAAGTGGGCAGAAATCTTTTCAGAAAACATTAAAAGGTTAAGATTGATATAATCTTGTTGATATAATGTTATACACGTAATACTGATAAAATAGCAATAAACCTATTATTAAAGAGAGTGCATCTGGATCTGGCGTTGACTTTTAAAACAACGTCATTAATTTTTCAACTAAATTTAATTTACGTCTACAAGAATAAAAATATTAAAATGTATTACAGTAACAAAAACTTATTGCAATAGTCAGTCTATTATAGTCACATACATATAAAACAAAAATTACGATTAAAGATTTTTTACACAGAGGTTGTGTTTTGCTTAATATTACAAAAATAGCTTTAAGAAAAATCTCCGTAACTTAAAGCTTAAATTCAAACAAAAACAACATTTTCCCTCAAAATACTAACCTTCAGGTTTTTTCATATCGTGTCTGTTTTAGTGGCTATCATCGAAATATTAAGCTATGTATGTATTTACGATGCGTATGGCACTAATACCAAACAGAAAATACGATAAAGGAGGGGAGGGGGGAATAAAGCAAAAGGTGTAAAAAGTAAGTAAGATTATGAGTAAGTGTGAAGGTAGGAGGTCCACTGCGGATTTGGATTATGGAAATATTTTCGACATGCCAAATAGCGCGTGAAATCGCAGTATTGAGGGGTATTTCGGCAAACACTAAATTCCACCGACTCCGTTCAAAATCTACCGTAATCTACCGTAATTTTTAATATTATGCAAATTTAATTCTAAGCCTAAGCTTAACCTGCACATCAATATATAATTTGCAGAAATTTGAGGCGGAGTCGGTGGAATTTAGGGTTTGCCGGTATTTCCGTATTTTATTAAGCCCGTGAGAATTTGCAGGACTATGGACGCTTGGCGACTATACGATCGGTGTATGTGCTGTCGGCGTGACATGAACACTATAATAATGGACGTGCGAGGTTTTTGTACTTTTTGTGTTGTCGGGTTTGACACGACGGCAAATCGTCGAAGGTATTGTGAATACCAATAATTATGTACAGTACATTGCGTACGCAAAATTTACTGTATTATTTGTTAAATTACATAAGATTTTTATCAAAATATCAACAGTTTTTAAATACTATATACATAAATCATTCGTTCATAGTCGTTATACTTTGATCCTCACGCAGTTAGCTTTAAAAAAATAAATACATTTAAACGAAACTAAAGAAATCACGAATTATTTGCTCGATGTCGTATATTGCAAAATGTCAGAAAGTTTCAATTACCCACACTCAGTATTTTTTTTCCATAAAAATATGGATACCTCTAACGGTCAACGGCGTAAATTATAATACTGAATCGAAAAATAGTCAACAGTAAACAACAGTAATAATTTAATTTTAACAATTTTGCCAATAAGGATTAGCAACTGGCGCATTTGTCCATAGACTGACAGCAATTTTCGCATTGTAGAAAAAAAGGACAGCAGCACACTCTTTTGGAAATATGAGTTTCCGAATCTAAAAAAATTCAGATAATTCCGCACCATTATTTCTTTGATTTTCAACGATTTCCGTCGATTGAGTATATCAAATCGTGTTGAGAAGTTAAAGGTAAACCCAACGTGGCTGCAACAGTTGTTCGTTGGATTAAAAAATGCCCCCATTAAGTAACCACTCAAATCACGAGAATCTTATGTCACTTTATCAAACAAATACTGCGTATTAAATCGAATCTAATTGGCTGATAAAATGACGTCAGATTACCGTGATTTGAATAGTTACTTAATGGGGGGCATTTTTTAATCCAAAGAACAACTGTTGCAGCCACGTTTTGGCTTACCTTTAGTTCACGCACTAAAGTGACAAATAGCAAGGGAAAACGCGCTCACGAGGAAGTTACAAGTGACTAAAAGCGCAAATTAAACCCAACTGACTTTAATGAATTGCAGTATTGAATTAACTATTTAACAATACATCCATTTACAATTTATATTAGGAATGATTTAAACCGTTTCCGTGACTGTCTTTACCGTGAAACCTTTGTATTACCGCCGTGAAACCTTCATTTTACGGTAGTGGTATTTTCGTCTAACCATTGTGGTATAAATAAATTTCACCGTGGTAAACTTTACGTTTCACCTTGTTTGCATCGCATAAATTGATATTTTATTAATTTTGTGCATGTTTGTCATAAATAAAACCTAATAAGCAATAACCCCTGGTTAAGAGTTAGCAAAATTCCTAATTAGGGGTTAAGACTGAAACGAATATGCATTAAACTGTTTAAATATTAATTTATTCAATGTAATAAAGAGTTCTATCAGACTTCTCGAAAAAAAACAAAAATTAAAGCATTATTAAGAGTTTTAAACACCTGGCTAACATACATAGCACCTATAGTCAGCACGCGTTTTAGTGGACCCGGCCCCGGAGTTTACCCAAAAGTTTACGTAAATGGTTAAACGAAGGTTTCGCGGTTGTAACCAGACCAAAAGCAATATGGGAACCGGTTAATATTACAAATTAAATACTTGAGTTTTTTAAATATTTATTAAATTACTCAATTTACTTTAAAACAGCTAATTTAGAATAGCTAAAATAAACTATTTTTTGAAAAATAGATGATTTTTGGCTAACATACATAGCACCTATAGTCAGCACGCGTTTTAGTGGACCCGGCCCCGGAGTTTACCCAGAAGTTTACGTAAATGGTTAAACGAAGGTTTCGCGGTTGTAACCAGACCAAAAGCAATATGGGAACCGGTTAATATTACAAATTAAATACTTGAGTTTTTTAAATATTTATTAAATTACTCAATTTACTTTAAAACAGCTAATTTAGAATGGCTAAAATAAACTATTTTTTGAAAAATAGATGATTTTTTAAGTCTGAAAAACGTCCGTTTAAATAATAGGTTTTTACCTATTCCAATTGTTTTTGCATGCAAATTTTTTGTGTTGATTCGTCGGTTTAATCTAAATTTATTTTTAAACATTGATTATTGCAAAAACAATAAAAATAGAAAAATAACTCATAAAATAAATTAAAAATCCATTGATTTTAACAAAAAAAACACAATAATTTTATAAAAACTTGTTCTGTTTCTGCCAACAGTGGCATGTTGCAACATTTTCTAATTTTTTTTTGTCACACAAGTGTAAATCGGCTTGTCACTTGCCACTCCGGTGCAAAAAACAATTCTCTTTTGCAGTCTGAGGCCTGTTTCATAAAAACCTTTGTAAATTCTTATTTTACAAATTTCCGCCTATTTTTTGTAAAATACACGATAAACGTTTTCTGACTTATAATCTAGGGGGACTATCTCCGCTCATTGCTCTGCGCTGATTGGTCACAGCCACGTCATTTCATCTCTGCTGGCCGATCAATATTCGCCGTGTCGTATATCCTCTATCATGTAATTTACAAAAAATAGGCGGAGATTTGTGAAATGAGAATTTACAAAGGTTTTTATGAAATAGGCCCCTGGTATGAACCAGCCTTAACCATTTGCCGAAACGGACGACTTTTAGAATAAACTAAAATATTACATCCTCAAAGCAAATTGCATGTTGTTGGAACCCAATTATAATTTAATTATTAATTTCGCAACCGAGTAAAAATATTCTGCCTGATAAAAAAATTTTAAAAAATTCTGTACCTAAGGCGATTTTTTTAAGGAAGGGCTACAATCTAGAGTTTCTGATTAATTATTAAAGCAAGGTCCTTTTTTGTTCCGTTTTTTGTTCATTATACAGAGAAAAAAAAATAAAATAGACGGGAGGCAAAGAAACCATGGGGGGGGAAGGGAGATACGCAGGGAAAAATAAAGAACCATTTTCTTAGGTAAAGGTCAAGGCGGGGGTAGAAAGGAAATAGCTAAATTGGTCATGCGAGAATATTTTAAAAGAATTCGAAGAAAAGAAGGGAGAAGAACAGAGTCAAAATGTCATGGAAAATTTTTTAGCCATTTGGTTTTCTTTGTTTTCGTGTATGCAGTTGCTATTTACATACTGCGGAATGCAGACAATACAAGACAACTTGGTGTCACTGCAAACGAAAATAACCGGACTGTTTTGTTGTTTGGCGTTTTTACTGTAAAACTTTTGTAATAAGTCCGGTACAAAGTTAACGTTTTTGTCTTTGACTTCAATTATTTTTCGTGAAAACCTTATTTCTGCTCCTAATAGCCCACAAAATATTTTCAATAGTTCAGGAGATATGACCATCCGAAAATTGCGTTTTTTCGATGATTTTGTTCCTGAAAGATTGCTGAATGGATATGAAAGTCTAAGTTACAAGAAATTCATTCAAAGAAAGCGGCCACTTTCTACTTTTTTCGATACCTTGATTATTAAGATTGGTGCAGTATTTGTTGAGATATTACGTTTTCCGTACAAAAACCTGCGATTTTTTTGCCAAAAACCCAAAGTATAGAAAAAAATGTGCGACAAACTTAATTGTAATTTCGGCCACATTTAACATCGAAAAAATCGTGCGGACATAAACACGACCACTACTGTGTATCATTAATATTTTCTCATTAAAAATAATCTAATATAAAAGATTTTCAACATTTCTTAAACAGTTAACTTTTTACATTTATGTACAAACAAATGATTGAAAACCGTTAAAAGCAAAAAAATTTGGACCCATTCTGGTTTTATCACTATAACATTAAAAATAGCTAATTAATTTCATGATTCTTATATGCTCTGAAAATAAAAACTTTAATGATATTTAAATCATATTTGATTGCGTATTAATTAGAAATAATATCTTAAGTTTTTGATAAAATACTGTGATGGTCTAGTAAAAAACGGTAAAATTGTCAAGAGCGCTAAAAGTAAAATTGTTATTTTTGAAATACAAAAAAAAAAACAAATCTAATTTTTTTTTGTAAAAAAACTAAACTATTTATATGTTTATTTGATAAAATATTACAATATTGTATTTAGTTCTCGAACTGGTTGGAAATGTACGCAAAGTCAACACATTTTCGATTCGACCACGCATGCTACTCGTCTGAATTAGTAAAACTTACCTAATAGAACAAAAAGGAAACTTATCACAATATTTAAATAAATACTGTACCAATCTTAATATCTTAATAATCAAAGTATCAAAAAAAAGTTGAAAGTCGCCTATTTCTTTGAATAAATTTTTGCGAAGGGGATACGAGGGTACTGGACACGAGGGTACTGGACACGAAGGTACTGGGCTTAAAAAACTGCGTTCACCACAATCTCGCAGCAAAATCGATTCATTATGCAAGGAGGGACACACATTCATTGGTACTGGACACGGCGCCCGGAAAAAATACATTCTGCAAAATATCTTCGGAAAGAATATCTTCTGAAAGACTTTTATATTCTCAACTAAAGAAAACTTTTTTCCTTAAACCTAAGCGAAACCCTAAAATCAAGCTAAAACGACATGAAAAAGTTTTAAAAAAAGCTTTAAAAGTTTTTAATAATACTGAATAATTTACTGCTGAAAGAAGATATTTTTTTCGGAAGATATATTTCCAGAAGGTATTTTTTCCGGACATCCCTGGACACGAGGGTACTGACAAGCAAAAAACCTAACCTTCTCACATAAAGCGGGATAAACTTATTGCATAACAATAGTTTGTTTTACATAAAAATCTTTTAGTTTGTTTGACTGACTTATAAAGAATAGGATTTTAAAAAATTATTGAGAAGATATAAAACAAAAATAATAATTTCATGTTTGACATTTTTGTGTTATTTGTCTACATTTTCGGGCATTTTTTAAAAAATAATTCTAAAATGCTGAGAAGCTATGAGACGACTCGAAAGATAATACACATTAAGGTTGCTGTTATGCTTTGATTTGCTGTCAAAACATTTTTGTGGTTATTTTTCGTGGTGTGTGGAAAAAATGAATTTTTAATAATGCCTTCGGAAAAAATAACTGCAAAAATAATTGCAAATAACTGCCATTAATAACCTTGCAAAAACATTTTAGTAAAATATTTTCTAAGAAACAACTGCTTACCTTTTTTAAAAGTAAATTATTCAGTATTTTTGAAAGCACACTATTATTAAAATATTATGATAAAGTTTTGCTTATTTTTTGGGGTTTGCTTAGGCTTAGGAAATTAAAGTTTACTTTGCAATGGTGAGATTTTGCAGACTCCCCCAAAGATCTGTTGCTTGAATATTTTAGTTACTCTATACTTACATCCAAATGCAAAAATATCATACATGAAAAATCTAACAATTGTTTGTATGTTTTTGGGTTTTAAAAGCACATTTTGTTTGTCTTGCTTTAAATGATTAACTTATGTTGTGATTCCCTAAGCTAGAGTGGATTAAAAAAGGAAAGAAGGTATTTTTTTTACATTTCTACTACTGAAATCTATTTTTGCAGAAGTTATTTTTCAAATTTTATCAAAAAATTAATTATTTTACTCAAGAGTCGATGAAAAGAGTCTAAATAAATCAAATAACAGCAAAAAACTGCACAATACGCTTCGTATTTTCATACAAGTATCTTTTTTACAATAAACAGTAATTAATAAATTTCTTAGCGTTCTCTTTCCACTCATGATTGTTTAATATTAATTCTTTAGTTTTTTTGCAAAAGCAGGGTTTCGAAGCTTCAGAGCTTTAAAGTAAGCTTCAATAATATTATTATTGTTTTTATTAAAAAGCCATAGTATAAGTTGTGTGTAAAATGACCTTTAAAAATTCCGTTTAACTAGTACGATGTTTTTAAACAGTTTGCAATGTTTTTTGTTATTAAATTGCATTATATTGAAGCAAGCAAATATGTTATTTAAAATTAAAAACGAACCGACTTATGTAACGTTTAATTGTCTACGTATTCAAACAAGAATTAAGATTTATTTCAGCTCATTCAGTTTTAAAAATTTACATATTTGTAGCGAACGTATCTTTTCTTAGCTCAGTACTCTCGTGTCCAGTACCCTCGTGTCTTAGAATCAAATTTTTTAGACCTAAATTTTGTTTAATAAAATATTACAATATTTAGTGCTCGAAATAGCTGTAAATGTACGCGAAGTCAACACATTTCCGATTCGACCACGCATGTTACTCGTCTGAACTCGTAAAACTTACCTAATAGGAAAAAAGTAAACTTATCACAATATTTAAATAAATACTATACCAATCTTAATAATTAAAGTATCAAAAAAAGTAGAAAGTTGCCGAGATTTCTTTGAATAAATTTTTTTTGACCTAAATTTTAATATCCATTAAGCATTGTTTCAAGTACAGAATCACAAAAAAAAACAATTTTATGTAGTATCATATTTCCTGAACCACAGAAGATATTTTGATGAAAAAAATTTATGGGCTATTGGGGACAAGTTTTTACAAAAAAAAATCAAAATCGAAAACAAAGAGTTTGAATCTGCACCGAACCTTTAAAGAAATAAACTAAAGAAATAAACTATAAGTAGCTGCGCGAGAACTTTGCAAAAGATTTGTGTGGTTGGTTACATAATAGAAAAAGAGGGAAGGGTTGTGAATTTGAAGAAAAATGTTTAAAGAATATTTATATGATTTTTATATGATTATTGTTAAATATAAATGAGAGTTTTATGAAAGAATTTTTTAAACAGAACTTGGTAAGGATTAAAGAAACCTTTAAATATTTGTTAGGATTTGCATTAAAATGATAATTATTAAGTAATTAATAAGTAAAATAAAAATTTTTTTAAAAAACTAGTAAGCTAAGACGAAAAGACCAAATGTTTGATTGTTTTGTTAAATTTCTTAAAAAGTATTTATATTTTTTATAACCTATTATTAAAGAAGTGGTACTTTAACAAATTTATGAATTTGTAACATGACGCAAATGTTTATATTGTAATAAAAATGTAGGTATTTTGTTAGATGATAAATTAAATAAATTAGATTGAAAAAATTATAGAATTAGAAGTTATTAAGTTATAGAAATAAAGATTAAATAATTTTGGTTGTAAACATAGAATATACTGTAATAATCAATTTTTTGGGTAATGTACTAGGTGAGAGTGAAATTATATTAGGGGGTTTGGGTAGCCGGTTTAGAAGTTGATAAACATCAAGTGAGATGTGGAAAGGATAAAATTGAGTAAAGACATCAGGAGACCATTTAAAATTGTGCGGTTATTAGAACACATTTCAATTTTTTTGGAACCCTAACCCTGCCTTTTTAAAAAACAAATATAAATCGGTCAAATTAGGTAGTTAAAAATTAAAATTTCTACTCCAAAGTATTATATGACAAAAATTGTTAAAATAGTGTATTTGGTTTTTTTTAGATTTTAATACCAAACCGCTTTTGTTAAAAAGTTTGTTGCCAAATATTCTTTTCAAAAATTTCAAGCCATCGAGGTCAGCCGCATTATTCTATTATATTGTTTAAATATACTTTTATGAGCAGGAATACATTATTTTGACCAAAAAATTTTTCCAAAAAAAAAGTGATTTTGCTGCTCTTATTTTTGGTTTCTGTGCAAATGTTAATTCTAATATAAATAGAATAACCAAAAAATGTTAATTCTAATATAAATAGAATAACCAAAAAAATATTGTCTAATTCGGCACCGTATACTGAACAGGAGCTCGTGATACTGATTATATGTTTATACAAAAAAAGCAAACAAAAACTTACCATGATATTGCAAAGGCTGTGAAGATCCGACTAAAAATAAAAAAAACACATAATTATCAAGAACGTTATTGTAAATTATAATTTAACATCCAATAAAATCAAAAAGATTAACGGACTTAAATTCGTCCAGTCTTGATTTCGGCCACCGACTGTTATTTTTCCATGCGCAAAGTTATAAAATAAACTGCGTATGGTTATATTACAATGAAGATTTGTCTAGCCATACACAGTTCATTTCATAACTTTTCGCATTGCAAAAATAACAGCCGGTGGCTGAAATTAAGGCTGGACGAATTTAAGTCATCTACCTAGTGTTGTGATACTTAAGTAGTTAACTACTTAACTACCATTATTTTGGCTAACTACTTAACTAACTACTTTCCTACCTAAAAGTACTACTACTTAACTACTTACTTTCCAAAAATAAAGCAGTCAATACAAGTAGTTAACAAAGTAGTTACAAAGTAGGCGGAAAGTAGTTAGCGAAATAAGCAGTAAGTAAGTTAACGAAGTAGGCAGAAAATAGTTAGTAAAGTAGGCAGTCGCGCGTATTACACATGTGACAGTGTCTATCTACGGTAGTTTGCACGCGCTCAGTGTCTTCAATCAAAAATTGGAAACTCAACATTTATTTTATACACAAGGTGCTTTATAGTTTATAACCCGAATTCAAAAAGTAGTATTGCTTTGACTAAAGCAACAACACAAAAATGCTACTGCTCTATTTTCTTTTAACACGTTTCATTCTGTGCGAAAACTATTAATAGTTTAGTTTTTGAACTACGTCATAGTCATAAAGTTATGTTGCAATAAATTTTAATACAACAAACTCTTATTGCTTTTTTAGTTCAAATAAAACTAAAATCTGTTTGTTTGTTTGTTTGTTTGTTTTTTTAAAGTACGATGCATTTTTTTAAATCTTTTTATTTAAGTTTTTAAATTACAAAAAGACAAAAAAAAAGATTTTTTGGACATGTATTAATCATATTTAATATGATTCCAAGGTATAATTTAAAAAATCTTTTATAGTTAAGGAACTATTTGAAATCAATGATAATTTCGTGAAAGTAGATATTGAGCTTGAAGGAAATTCGGGTTCTCCCGCTTTCATTGTCCAACAAGATGGTATAAATAAGACAAACAATTTAAAATACATCATCTTCTTTTTTGAAGTCCATCCCCAAAAAAAAAACAAAAAGGCTGTTTGTTGTGTTGGATATTGTGTGGGATTATTTTTTGTTACCTATTTAACTCATAAATCTTATTGTTTTTTGTATAAATCTGAAGAACCTGTGGGTAAATATATCCTACGTCATCTGGATCTGAGAATCATTTAAAATCCAAGTTTAAGGATAAAGCAAAGAAAGTTTTTGCAAGAAACCAGGGAAAAGTGCTGCAGTGAAATGACAAAAAACTAATAATTAGACCCGAAGCTTAGATATATTTGTTAACCGTAACCCATCAGCACCATTATACAATAAAGCGGGTGAAAAATACAAAACTTTTGAAGTTAAGCAATACGTCAGCAAAACTAAAGTTAACTTAGCGATGAACTATTTTTTTGTAAACGATTTCCTGAATTTATACTATATTATAATAATTTGTCCAACCGTCTCATAAGTACTATTTAACATAAGGAACTCGCAAAAAACCAATAAATTAAAAAATGGTTAATTATTAAAGGTGTTACGTATTTTAAACATTAAGAATTTAAATTTTTAGTTCTACTAAGACTTTCATATAAGTATATATTTAGTTAAAAAAATTAACTACCTAGCTTAAAAATTTCTAGTAGTTAACTACTTACTTACTACATACTTACTTGTAATTTGATTTAACTACTTAACTACCTATTTATAATTTTAAAAGTAGTTAACTACCTACTTAACTGCCTACTTTGATTTTTGCCTAACTACCACAACACTACATTTACCGAGCTATTTTAAAATTAAAAATCCTGCGTTATACACTACTTTCAGTTTGAACTAATTACAGCGAATTAACTTTGAAAATTTTATCTTAAATACTCCTAAATAATTCAGTAAAAAATTGAAAACAATTTATGCAATAAAACATACTATTACAGACACATTATTAGTTTATTTTTACATTATTAAAAAGGTATAAAAACTGTAAAAAGCATTACATACCTACAATGTTATTAAAGCTATAGTTGAAAATTAACTAGTCTTTCTTTAAAGTTCGCTTATTTTTCGTATATTTAAAAGAATTGTTTTTGCTCAAATCAATATTTTATCTGATAACGAATTATAAATATAGCAAGCTTTGATATTGTGACTCAGAGCTCAAATATTTTTAATTTTACGAAGTCAGCATCAGTTTTTAATGTATATCGTACTAATTTTTTCAAATTTATTTTTCACCAATAAACATATTTAAATTACTTTTGTAAAACTGATATTCATTTCCTGCGAATCTGCATTGAGTTCTTCGTATATGCCCGGTCAGAATAGCGATTATTACAGTAAATAGAGCATAGTTTGTCATTTCTGTAAAACAAAATCCTGTTGAATAAGGCGCAAATATATATATTAAAAAGGTTATTATTATGAGTAATATTTTTATATAACAGCTTATGTGTTTAATTAATGGATAAAATAAAGGATGTCGTGGGGGTGGGAGAATATGACAACGGATAGAGGAGTCATTAATGGACTGGATTTGTGAATAAATTCAATATTACTTTTTGTAACCAGACTGAAATTAATTGGGTCTGAAATTAAACACGAATTTGACATATTCAGTTGATTACTGACGTCAATATTCCTATTTAAAAACATTAGCTGACCTATGAATATCGAAGAATGTCCTTTAGTTATTTAAATGTAGCTAAAACCAGCCGTATTATGCCTACGTGCGATTCTTGGGGCAAAACAATGGATCAGAACACAATTAGATGCTGTAGCTTTTAAAGAAAATAAGGAAGCGTGTGCGATTCTGATTTACGTGCAAAGAACAGGAGGTTATTAATGCGAAGGCACGAACAAATTAATTGAAACTATGTAAATAGCTTTAAATTTTAATGCATAATGGTATTGGCGTTTTTAGCTCTTACAATGGGATTACGGTGGTAGTTTTTTTTATATCGTCTAAACTAAAAACGCTGAATATATTATCAAAAATATACTAATTGCAGCAACAAAAAATGTACAATAAATCTTGCTGAAAATATTTAACGTAATTGCATCTTTTTTGTAGCAACAATTTCGAAAATGTGGTGATTAACTAAAACAATTTTTACGTTTACAGCTAGAAAAACCGTACCAAATCGTTATGACACAAATATTTAAAAATTTGAAAAAAAGTTTATCGGTAATCGCTTTGTTTTTTATTAGTTTTTTGTATGCAATTTTTTACTAAACAAAAATCTTACTTCCGTTTAAGGAAAATTTCCACATTGTTTTGCGCTAAATTTTAAGCCACCGCTAAATTTTAATTTTTCTTTTTAGCGAACAAAAATTTAATTTTTTAAAGAAAAATACTGCATTATAAACGTATTAATAAACTTTACAATTCAAGCCTAATTTAGAAAATTTAAGCGGATGAGTGAAATGGCAATTGTTTTTAACTCCGCCTGTTCCAATAGCAGTGACGCACAATTTCAATTGAATTATTTATTAACTGATGGTTAAAGATATATTTAGAAATACAAAGATTTAAATTTTTATTTAATTACCTGTGTTTATTTATAGAAAAATACACCTATTGTAAAATTGTAAAATGATACACAAGTTTTATACAAAAAATGGAAATCGTAAAGTTTTTTTTTTGGCAAAAACTTGGTATCTCTTTTATTAATCTGGGTGCACATAAACTGAAATATTTGTGGTGTGTCTGTGTTGAAAAATTTTGTGCAGACGACAAAACTCGAACTTAAGCTGGAATATATCTCACTAAAAGAGCAGATGATTTTCACGGAAAATATTATTTATATTGTACTATATATATATTTATATTATATTATTTATATTCAGTGCACTGGCAACGAAATTCGAATTTAAAGCTTCTATATATTTTACTAATAGAGCGGAAAATTTGTACAGGGCATATATTTCAGAATAGATTATATTCTTAGCTATCAGCTAAAATGGTCAAATGTACTTCACTACAGTCCATAATGAAAAAATTTGATCCAAAAAATATTTTTTTCATTAGTAAGAGCAAGAATACATAATTATGGTTATGTATTTTTGATTAAAAATATGCCGTGTGATGTGTCAACAAATCCTTTTAAAATATTGTTTAAACATCTCATAGAACTTTTTCTAACAAATTTTAAAAACCATGCGCAATCAACACGTCATTTATTAAAAAAATTCAGGGATTGAATTTCGTTTCAATTTTTAGGAAATATTCGGAATACGGAAAGGTTTCTGCTAACTGCATACCAAACGGCATTTTTTTATTTTTACTAAAAACAAAATTTGACTTTTCGGGACTGGTTTGTTTTTATTGTACAGACCGTAGTAGACGTGATAAATAAACAAATTTTTTGGACCATTTCAGTTGATAGCCAAGAATCTCAACTATGTTGGTGTATATGCCCCATACAAACCCTCAGCTCCTTTAGCAAAATATACCAGCTTAAAATAAATGTACACATCATAGTAACGAGTAATAAAATTAAAAAAAGACAATTGATAAAAGAAAAATTGAAAATAAAATTGAAAATCTATTTTTAATGTTGCCGTTAGTTGTCTGTCACTAACAAAAGTGCCAAATTTAGAAAACGCGAATCTGCGTAATTGTGAAAGTCACGTAAATTCACAGCAAACTTTTATGAATAATTAAACCGTTACCAAGCGTAAATTATGTGGATGTTGATACGGGTCTCCACAACATTATTATTATGTTGTGGGCGGGGAGTTTTGGTTTTGGAAACCAAAAATAAAAGTTATTCTATATAAAAAAATCACTTTAATAATTATTTAGTGCAGCAAACTTATTGGATGTGTAACCCAATATAAAATTTAACCCCGCCATTATGCTCTTCATCAACGAGACCCTTTGAAATTGTGGTGTTATCATGATTTTTTTGATGAAAAAACAAAATAAGAGGATTCGAAATTGAGTAAACACAGACGAGTTGTCATTTTTAATTCTTAACCTTAACGACAGTATCTAACGCCTTCAAATACCTAGATATTAAGTTAAACATCAAGATTAGCTTAAAAACAAATGAAACTATAAAAAATATAACTTTAAAATAAAAATGTTTTTATTTGTAAGATAACAAAATTTTATATGTATATATATTTACCAATATTAAGTTAAAAATTTATTTCTAGAACAACTTTCACGTAATAACAAAAATAAAAGTTACCAAAAATATAGGTTTAACAGCTTATCAAGTTTTCAGCATAAAAGCATCTCAAATTTAAGCTGAACATGGAATCTCAGCCAATCCAAAAAGTCGTTTTAATACACTTAAGCGGAGGGAGGGTGGTGGAGCGTCCTAGCGCTCAGCTGGTAAAGGTAAAGGTCTTTTTTTTGCATTTTTAAATATTATATAATAAATCTTTAGGCCAATTAGGATCCACCCGAAAAGCAAAAATCAATCAATATATTTTTAATGAAAAAAACCAGCAGTAAAATGGTTAAATGAAAAAAAAACCATAATAGAAAGGAAAAGGGGATGATGTTATAAAAATTGTGAAGAATGTAATATTTATTTATGATGAAAATATGTATACATACGTAAGTGCTTAAACATATAGTGACCAAGTAGGTTAACTTATGAAAATACGTTTTTAAGTGAAATGAAAATATATAAATTGACTAATAACCATTTAAAGCATTAAAGTTAAAACAACTCAAAATATGCTTATAAAATATTGAAAAAATAGCCAAAAAAAGAAATAATCAGTATTCTAAAATTAGTTTTGATTAAAAAATGTTTTCCGCTTCTCATTTTATACGTATTGCGTAAAGGTCATACATAAGCTATGTAAAGGTTCATATTCATAACCGATGTAAAAGTCAAAACTCATAAGTTAAACCTAATACATTATTTATGTTAAATTTTTGTTTAATATATTAATTAGGGAAATAAAATTAAATTAACTATAATAAAAATGTGAACAAGTCAAACATTTGAAATTCGTGACATTTCACAGTATTTTCATGCCTATTTTTTGTTATAACAAAACCGTTATTACTATTGTTGACAGTGAGTGAGGACCTACTGTTATTCGTTATACGCTAAATTTGGAACATATTTAAACGACTCAGTAGTAGAAGCAAAAATAAAGGGGCTTAAAGCAAAAATAAACAATACAGTACACAAGAAAAAGTCAGTACCTAATTAATACACCTAAATATTTAGGCATGCACTAAAGCGCGTAACGAGTCTTCAAATTCGGTTAAAGGTGCGGTACGGAATCAAAAACTTTTTGTCTTCGATTTTGATATTTTTTCTGAAAACCTTACCCCTGCCCCCAATAGCCCACAAAAATTTTTTCAACAAAATATCTCCAGTCGTTCAGGAACTATAACCCCCCAAAATGGCGTTCTTCGACAATTCTGTACATGAAACATTGCTCAATACGTATAACAATTTAAGATATAAATTATGCACTTAAAGAAAGCGGCTACTATTTACTTTAATTTGATACATTGATTGTTAAAATTGGTGCAGTATTTGTTGAGATATTGTGTTTCTGGTAGAAAAAACCCTCGGTTTTTTCGCTACATTGCTTTTTAATCATGCTTTTTATTTACATCTTACTAAAATATAATGAACGCAAAATTTTTTTAAACAGTACTTTTTTTTGAAAAAAAATAACTAATCTAAGTTTTAACATTGGAATTTTCGGTAAAAAATGATTAATTCAACTAAAATTATTAATCAACCCGGGAAAAACGAGGTGCCTTAATTTCGAGCCACCTGCTTGCCTCCACCGCAAATTTTGCTGCCTCCTACCTGCCTTCAACCTGCCTTCTAACTGCGTCATTCTAAATTTGCCTGCTTTACACTGCCTCTTCTTACCTACCTCATAAGCCTTTTTCGAGGCAGTTTTAGCTGCCTTCTATCTGCCTCCCACTTTAGTCTTAACATGTATTTGCTTTAACATAGAAGGCAATACCTCCTACCTCCTACCTGCCTCTGAGGCAGTTTTACCTGTCTCCACCCTACCTCCTGCCTGCCTCAAGACATTTTTGCAGCCTCCTACGTGTTTTCACTCTAGTGATGTTCCTAATCTTCAATATCATTCTCCGGAACTCCGGCTATTTAAAGCGGAGGGAGCTCGAGAGACCCCTAAAATGAGTGATTTTAAGCTTATTTAAGCTTGAAATACATTTAAAATCCCCCCATCTGTGTTTTTAAGACTATTTATAACATTTTAAATAAGTTTTTAAAAATTTTAATTTACAAAAAATTTTGACCAAATAATCTGTGGCATTACTCTTAAATTATTTAAAAAATCAGTACTGAAAAAAGGCAGAGCTCCGGAGCGAGCTCGGAGCTCCGGAGAACATCACTACATTGATACATACAACATTCACTTTGCCTACAACCTTCCTCTGAGGTAGGTTTCGCTGCTCCCACCCGCTTTTAATCTTCCGGAGGGCAGCTTCGAGAGCCGTCCTTTCTGGGTTAAGGCACTACGGCAAAATGAGCCACAGTCATTATAAAATACACGTCAATCTGACTCATTCTGTAATTAATTGGGTCCTGTTTGAAATTTAAAATGGGTCACAGTTACATTATATTTCGTACGAATTGTGGCTCATTTTGCCGTAGTAACGACAACTTACTATTTTTAAATTTACTTTTTAAAAAGCATGGGGCTAACTATTGAAATAGCTATTGTGAGCATTGAACCTAATTTGGCAAAAAAAAATCTTAACTTGAAATAAATAAAAGAATAACTACAAACTGCAAATATGTGTAAAAATCGCATTGCATGCATTTATGTGTAAAAAACGCATGTAAATAAAAATAGATGAAGCATGAAAAACAAGCTAGCGTAAATTTTTAAACCTTTTGCTAATGATATGGCAAATTAAAACAGTTTAAAGATGGATCCACTTAATTGATTATAATTTAAGAATTTAAACTGGTTATTTTGGGTGTCAATTTAAAATCAACTTGCCGATTCAAGTTTGAGGTATTTTAAAATCTAATTGTTAAATTCGTAAACGGTATAAACAAAAATTAGAATTTTCACAAGTTCAAAAGTGTTATAAACCCTCATGTAAGCTAGAGGGTTGGAGATTATCCTTGCCTTTAAAAATTTAAATATTTAAGAACCACCCGCCTCAGAATGATTTGACAAATTTGGAGCTGAAGAAACTTGAAACAAACTCAATCTAAAGCTAATTTAACCATCATTAATAAATCATAAGTCTAAAATAATGTTATAAATCAAAAAATAGTTTGAAACGAAATAAAATCATAAACTATTTCCTTCCAGTTACTTCGCTTTACAAAAACGTACCCAAAAAGATTTTTAAAGCTTCCGACAAAAACCTTAATCTTCATTTAATTATAAGTAAAAAAAAAACAAAATTGGCATGTTAACCATACTTTTTAAGTTCTATTTACAAATCGAATTAAGTTTATTGTGATTTTGTCAGAATTTTTGTTTTTTACAAATTCAGCTCTAAACTAATTTTTTTAAAATTAAAATATAGCTTTCGTGACCCAAGTTCCAACTAATAGTGATGCAGGTAGAAGGCAGGGTGGAGCCAGGTAGGAGGCAGGTAGGAGGCAGCGAAATTTCCGATGGAGGCAGGTAGGAGGCAGGTAAAAACCGTTTTTTTTTCAATTCAGGCACCCCGTCCTTACCGGGATAATCAAATATTTTTGCATAAAATAACTTAATCGGCAGAAAAAAAGTCAAATTGTATGCAGATTAGGTCCAAGTTCCTTAATTAAAGCTCCGAACACTTTATATCCAGTCTTCCTTAAAGTTTTTAAGAAAAACTTTGCTAATGATTTCAAAAATTTCTGGCATTTCGCGAGCAAATTCACACATAATTTGTTACTTTGATGAGTTTCTAGCGTCGAGCTAGCTTGCTACAATTTTTGTCCCATTATGACGTACAAAAAACACATTCAAACAAGAAAATTCTGTCAGAAATTTATTAATATGTTGCAAATCAAAAAAATACACGAAAATTAGTTTTAAATGTTTTTATTAAACCGAAATGCCAGCAGGTGGCGTCAAATCAAAAAACAAAAGTTTTTTGTCAAAACACATTGAAAACTTAATTTTAAAATAAGTTGGCATGTTCGAAACGGCCTTAAATTTTTGATACTACTTTCAAATTAAACGTTATATATTTTTGTAACTACTATAATATAAGTGTTTTTATTCTGTCGCAACATTTGCTTAAAAAATTAAAATGAAAAGTTGTTTTCATTATGGTCGAAATATGAAATACTTTTCCAAATTCTTTTTGAATTTTGCAGTTTTTTTAGATTTATAAACCATTTCCACTACCATTAATAACCAAATGACCAAGCGGATATGGCGTGCGCTTGAAAAATTCCTTGAATAACTTATAAAATTAACTTCTTTTACTCAACAAGTTTTTTAATGTGCTCTGTTGAGTTACATGTATACATTCACAAACGACAGGTTTTCCTGAGTGGTTTATCTACATTATAATACATTTTTTTATATTGGAATCTTGAGAGTCCGGATGAGTTTATGCAGGAATACATTTTTTAAAATTTAGCAGTGTATGTTCATTTTTGTGAAAAATTCATAACTTAATTGTTTATAAAGAAACTAATCCAAGCGTATCCAAATGCAACCTACTGTGGCCGGTCCACTAAACGTGTGATGACTACATGCTATATTACTACGTTTTTTAAAACTCTTGTTAATGTTTCTGTTTTTCCTATTTTTTCTTTATGAGAAATTTTACTCCTTGTCCAAATGGCATAAATTAATATTTTAATAATTCACTAAATATATGTTTTAAATACAAGCTAACAAGGCGATACCCCCCAGATAAGGTTTAGCAAAACCCCTAACTAGGGGTGATCGCCTTATTAAGTTTATATTTAGAACAGATATAAATTATATAAAATTTCAATTTACACCACTTAAAGAAACACTGTCACAAATCAAATTCCTATAACGCCCGAACCGGACTGCTCCTTTAATACCAAACCTACCTAACTCAACTTTGGTATTTGGAGTGCTCCACTACAAGGCTACAATATTTTTAAATTTCAGCTGAATCGGTTCAGTATTAAAGGAGCAGTCCGGTTCGGGCGTTATAGGAATTTGATTTGTGACAGTGCTCCTTTAAACAAAAAGTTTCATAAAATTTTTTGAGAAAAAAAATAAATACATTACCAAAGTTCTTATACGGTCTTTAAAACTCTGTTTCTAACTATAAAAACGTTTAGGCGATTCATCATCCGTCATAAAATTAAATCTTGTGATATTGGTACAGATAAATTAACTTGCTGTGAAGTTGTTTACTGAATGAAAAAGGAATCAACATAATAAAACATAAAAAATAGACATTTTTATTGTTTAAAAAAGCAATTATAGTTTAAAACCATATATATCGTATAATGTTATTTTAAACGATAATATAAAATATATATATATTTTAAAGACGCCCATTCTTTATTTGGTGAATAACAGCACAACTCTGCTGTCTTTACTTTTATTTATAGTCTCATAAAATAACTATGATATGATGAAAAGTATTTTTACATGTAATTTTCAAATGTTTAATATCTGTTGTCATTTCACACTGAATAACGAAAATAATAATATGAAGACATTTTAACAGAATCATCAAGAAATAAATCCGCCTTCTGAACTGACACAGTTTTCCATTGTTCCAATATCTGTTGCAGCCTAAGAAGGCTTCTAGCGAAAGATCTAGTATAATAATTTACTTATCACAAGGATACAATTGTAATTAGAGGTTTCTTTAACCCTTTGGGATTTTTTCGTGCAAAAACTGTTACAAATCTGCAGAAGAAATTCCGCGCCAGTGCTGCTCAGTGCTGAAGTCCACATCAGCTTTGCAATTGGCACCCAGTTTAACACTGAGTAGCGGTGACGCGGAATTCCTTCAGCGAATTTGCAGCGCAAAGAATCTCAAAGGGTTAATATATTTCAGAAGTATATTATGAGGTTGAAATAATTTTGGTTTAAAGATTTCCAAAGCGGTTGCATAAAAATTTCCAATATCATAAAAATCTAACTACAGCAGTTGATAATAATTTAAAAAAAAATGCACCTTAATTAAAGGGTCATGGTTGTTCAAATAATTTAATACTATGTACTTTTTTCCGTTAAAAATGTACCGATAGAATTTGCATTTTATTTTATATTGGTTCATGAAACTGTCTATCGTGGTTGTAACGTCAATTCAGCAAACATTCGTTTTATTTTGCTACAAAATTGTTTACTTACATTGGTGAAATCAAATATTTTAATGCTTATAATTAATTATTTAGTTTTTAAAGCTCAATATATGCTGTAAATTTATCATTACTATGAATTTATCATTACTCAGCGTGCTCAAAAAATAAAAGTATTTTTCATCATTACCGCAGATATTCTGTTGACAGTGGCTACAGTCAAAAATAGGTTTAATTTTTTTGTTTTTTGTTGACTATCATAACTATAACTCTGTACTTCAAAACAAGATCTTAATTAAAGCACTAATCCTTATATTGGGACACGTCCAAGAAAGCGCTTGTGCTAATTAGGCAGTGTATTTTTCTCAAACAAAATATTTAGTTACATTTTTTTATTTGTGTCTGATATTTTTTGATTTAGTTAGTATTTTATCGTTTTGCTAATACACTAAGTCAGTGTAGTACTGTGACCATTCAATCGCAAGAACAACGAAAGTTTCAAGGTTAAACAAATTTTAATCTCTCTGTTTTTTTTCTGTACTAAAACACAAAAATAGGTTAATGGAATACATGGTTTCACCTATGAAAAATGTTACTTTTTAGTGTAGTTCTATTAAAAAATTCTGCGATTTTGATTTTAAAGTTTTGATTTTAAAGTAACTGTTGTCTGTAAAAAATAATGTTAACGGAAAAAAATTTTAAATAAGCGTATCTCGCCAACGAAAACATTGATTTATGTGAAAATTATATTAATTTACGGAATTTAATCTTATAGTCATATACTGATCAAACTTTTGCACAAATCATCTTTTTTATCCAAAAATTGTCGCATAAAATTTTTTCCTGACCACATCGTTTCTGTACAAACTATACAACAATTTGAGTGTAAATTTAAATCCTGCATCAATTTTATGTGTAACAAAAATCTAATAATATTGAGATGCAAATTTTTTAATGATATATAATTTGACCAGACAGACACATAAAATATGTGTCTGGTATAGATTCCTAAACACATCCGTATGTACAATCTACAAACGACAAAAAATTATTTAGTAATTACATAGATTCGCGGTGGTTGAAAGTTTATTGGAACCACTGAATTCTTAAAGAAACCAGGCGAATGCCTGAAAGACACTGGGGTGTTTGGGATTGGTGACGATTGAGCAGATTCCTCTTTCTCTCTATTTTTCTTTGGACACAGAAAAGAGCCACAAAAGTCCAGGAATGTGGGCAATATAATCAACCCGTGAACTAGTCCAAGTATCACTACAACAACAATTATTTTTACAAACACATCCGTCATGTAAGCTTCATTTAAAGCCAAAGCTGAAACACTAAGGGCAGTACTGCAGCCCGCTTGTATCAGCGGCCAAGCCACAGCGCCCAGAGTTTTCTCGACACGAATAGTCCCTACAATTTGGTCCAAATTGCGAAAATAATGGTAGCTAACATGCGAAACAAAGTCCACACTAAGCCCAATAGACATAAGAATGCCGACCATGGAGGCTGGATCCAAATTGACATCCCATAAACTAAGAAAACCAAACACTCCAACGTTTATGGAAACCAGTGCCATAATCGCTGGAATTAGACTCATAATGTGAGGAATAAACACGAAACACGCCGCAACCATGCAGACGAAAGTTAGCAAGACGGATTTAATTGTCAGCGCGGTGATTGTTAGCATTTGATCGGCGTAAAAGTTGGATGAGTGATATATTGTCACATTGAAAATGTCCGTATAGCTGTCGGCCACCTCTCGCCAACTGGTCATGAGCTTTGAAAAATCTCGAAAACCGCGGATCCCACTGTAGGCAGTGGTGAACATGCAAGATTCCACAGTTCCGCTACTATAGTTATAGTTGACAAATCGTTTCCACCCGGAAGAGGTTGGACTGCGAAAGAAGCTGGACAATTCTGTGGAATCATAAGCGATGGAAACGAAACTGCTGTAATTAGAACTGACGTCTTTCGGATTGTCACCAAAGAATAAAACAAATGACAGATAAGATCGAAGCCATAACATCGTGGATTTTTTTCCATTTGAATACGGAAGCGATTCAAAATTCTCTACCATGGCTTTAAAAAGTTCCATATGATATTCATTTGAAAGATCAGGCATACTATTTATTATTACCGTAAGCGGTATGTTCTCTTTGTACATAATTTCGTATTCAAACTTAAGATAATCCATTAGTTTAGATTTTTTTTCAACTATTTTCATAGTATTTAGTTCTGTACTCATACTGAGGCAGCCGTAAATACTAACAGCCCAATATCCCATGGAACAAAGTAAAATAACAATTTTTGCAGTTCGATTGCACAAGAGGTTAGATAATATCTTAATAGTTTGAGAGCAGGCATTCGGACCAGATGTAGTTTCGTTCCTCGGTGAGTAATTTTTCACGCAGCAGCAGTAAGCCTTTCGGTTATCGGCCTCACGATGACCGCCAATGGCCACAGCAGACAAGAAAAAGGTGAGTTGGAAGAAGTAATTAATGGCCACACTGACCGAAGTGAATATGCAGAATAACCTGATGATCGGGGTTGGACTGAGAGTTCCCAGACCGAAGGCTAAGGCGTTTGTTAGCGATGTCAGCGTTATGGCTCCGCCACAGTGGGTGAGCATCGTGCCTGTCCGCTCTGGCACAGAAACGCTAACCGGTGTTTTGTGCCAGGCATGCAGCAGGAGAAAGGCATCGTCAACACCGATGGCCAATATTAAAAATGGAGTCACGACCAGGAGACCCTGGAAGTGATAGCCGAGAAGAAATAGCAATCCAAACGACGATATTAAAGAAAGTATTGGACAGATTATTCCGGCCAATCCTTCCCAAGGCTTGCTTTTAACATCGTCCCACTTGAGGCAAGACACGATTGTGAAAATAAGCAGCGTTCCGAAACTGATCCCGAAATAGGGAGCGGCTTTGAAACCCGTTTGTCTAACCTCTTTCGAAACGATTCCAGCGCTACTGCCTGTGATATTAATTTTTTCAAAAATAGATAATTTATCCTGGTTCTGGAAAAGTTCATTGACTTGAGTTTCCCAGTTTTTTAAAGCCTTTGTCAAGGTTTCGTGCTTGGAAAATGCACGAAATTGGACGTTAATAGCTCCGATATAAACGATGCTTCCATCAAAGTCAAGATTCACATCGTAAAAGGCGTTGGCCACATATAATTCCTTTCCTAAAACATTCATCACCGGATATTTTAGATCGATTTTCGGATACAGCTCGAAAAAGTAAAATATTGGATCGTTAATATCGCAGTAGTTCCCGCAAAAGTTGTTGAAGTTGCTGTTCACCTCCTCCACGGTAATATTGTTGTATAGGTAGTAGATGGCGTCGTAAACAAAGTTTGTATAGTTGTAATCCAGGAGGTTGGAACCGTCTCTGGCACGAATGACGGCATTCAAATAGAAAGGCACCCCTTGGCGATCATTAAAGTACTCCTGGGTGACAGCGTGTTCCTTCCGAGACCTCGCCGTCATCGGAGTGTAGAGCTCCATCACGTCGACGTCCTCCGGTGGCGGTTTCCACAAAATTCCAAAACCACCCATCAAAAGCCCCACCACCAACGATGAGGCCAGAAAAAGTTTGGGATAGCTGCCGACCAGGTGACCGAGCCGAAAAAAGAACTTTTGCAGGAATTTGTCCACGGTTCGGCTATCCATCGAAGCGGTGCGTGCGCTTCGGAATCCAAGGCGCGATCGAATCGATAACAAATTTAAATTAAAATCAGGAAAGCGGGTAATTTTTTCAAGAATTTAATTTTTGCAACAAAACAATGTCGCAATTAAAAAAAAACAGGTTCTTCATTTCAAGATTTGTAATAGTTTATGTAGTTAATTTATATATAAAAAAGCTTCTTCGTATAAAGTTTATATTGGAAAGTTTATAAAGAAAAAAAAATTCAGTGATCGAAATTCGAAGAACAATTCATTGAATGAGCTCGAATGTATTCACAGCGAGCTCCAGTTAAGAATTTCAGCGGATTTATGTCACGCTAATTAGAAATAAAAATAATTGACACAAGAAGAATAATCGAATCATTTCATTTCTATTCCATGTAATTTCTTGAATGTTCAAGTCCAAAGTGGAAATAAAGAGGATAATCTTTGAAACAAGAAGAATCTAACACATGCACCCTAACAAATCGTCATGTTATGAGGCTTCTTGTGAATAGAAAGATTGTTGGTAAATATAATAAATTGCAGAAAACGTTGTACCGTTAATAAAAGTTTTCAATCTTTACAAAATATCCTGAAGCCAATAAAAAACTGGAAAAGAAGATCAGCTAAGCCCCGGTTTTGAAACGTTCCAATGATAAAGTCATGTACAATACATAAAAATTTGTCGTTTTTACTTGATATTGATTTAATGTCGTATGAAAATATTACGATATTATTTCATTAACGGCGAAATGTTCCAATCCGAATGTCCGGCCCGGTTCGGACGCGGTTTCCTCTTCGCCTGTATAAAAACGCGCGAAACAAATACCGCCGTGTCTGCTGAATGGATAAATAGTATTCTCTCTTCTGTCACGGAAGGAAGCGGCGGGGGAGGCAAAACGGAACGGATACGGACTGACGTGGCGTCTGACGCGCGAGTTCCCGATTAAATTTTTCCCCTTTCCATTACCGTTTTTAAAACGCCGTTTTAAACAAAACGGCGCCCTGTATAAACACTATCTAAATGCGGGTTATTCCAAGGACAGACGCCGTCGGACGGTAACCGGACGGTTGGGACCGGTCGCTTTCTAACACAAAGTCCCGGCGGTTGTGTTTTGATGCATTTAGGATTTTAAGCATTCGAATATTTGTTAAAACATGCGAAATTTTAACGATTTTATTGTAACATTTACGGTGGAAATACAACGGGTTATTTTCGTCGGATTAAATTGTAGTTTCCGGAACAATCGCCGCCTCTCGATTGCGCAATTTTTTTGTATAAGTCAATCAAAAAAATTTTCCCAATTCCGAAATAAAACAATTAAAATAGGGGTTTATTTCTTGTAATAAAAAATCATGCAAGACTGAAAACGATCGATTTATTTACATATCAAAAATACGCTACAAACTTATTTTTGAAACAGTTTTTAAGCTTAAGCTTTTTTTTGTGACGGCGAAAAAATTCAATGAGCCGTAAACTGTTTTCCGTTCTCTGTCCTTCGTTTTTTACCGGAATTCGGAGGACAAACCCGCTTTTAAAATCAAAATTAATACCAAAAATATATAACACAAAAATAAAATAAATATTGACTACATATGTACATTGTTCAAAAATATTAATGCCTTAATTGGGGCACACCTAAATTGGGCACGCCTCATTTGTGACTTCCAACTCCAAGTGCTCTAATTAGGACTCTGTTTCTAAGTTTCTGACGGCGTGTTGTAATTGCGGCGCGTTGGGACACGCCCTAGCTGTGTAGGTGCACCTGAGTTAAGACGTGTCGTAATTCGGGCAATAACCCAAATTCAGACATGCTCTAATTAACGGTTTCTAAATGGTGTTTGAGCAATGGAGAATGACGACGGTTAATTCGATGTACACAAAGGTCTCGAAAAGAATTGGAAATAATTTGTATAAGACCGGAAAAAATAAGGAAGAAACAAAATATGCACAACCAGCTATCTTTTTTTTTAAAAAATGTTTTATGTTTATGTTATTTTCGTGTGTTATGATCGTGTTTTTTTGTTAACCAACGTCATATACAAATTATTTTTAAATCTGCTCGAGACCTTTGTGTACATGGAATTAACCGTCGTGATTCTTCATATATGTAGTTATTTATTTTATCATAATATAATCAAAGTTTTTACTAGTTCGTAATCAAATGTTTTTGATATTTTTATAAAAAAGTACGTTATTTTTTGTGTGTTTCGTAAGATCAAAGCTCTTAAAACAATGTTTTATGTTCTGCAAACTATTAAATATTTACTGCAAACAAACAAAAAACACATACCTATTGTAAAAAACAGGTAAAAAAATTATATTTTTTTAATATGGCGTATTCATCTAGTATTTTTTGAAATCGGAACTAAATTTAAAACTTAAGCATTTTGGTACCTTATGATTTTTACGAAATTTATGAGTATTCGTCCGGAAAAAAATATTTTATATTTAAAAGTGGCGTATAAAAACCATATTCCACTTTCACAAAGCAAATTTTTGATGTCGTACAATTTTTTAGGGTGACCTAATGCGGAAAGAGGTTTTTAGAGCCACAAGCAGGGAACTTGGAGCCATGGGAAACTTTTGGGATCTTGGAGTTTTTAAGAAAAAAATTGGTTTGGGGTTAGATTTAGGTTTCGCTTAGGCTTAAGTAAACGTGTGCGTTTAGCGATTTTTACTTTCGGCTCCAAGTTCCCTACTTACATACGGCTCCAAGTTCCCTACTTACGGCTCCAAGTTACACATTTACGGCTCCAAAGTTCCCATTTTTGGCCCAAAGTTCCAGCCCTAAGTTCCCAAGGCTCCATCGACCCTAAATCACCAAATACATCGGTTGGTATTAAAAAATAAAAAATACACGTTTAATTAGACTTGAATGTCATCTAGAAGCGCCAAAAAAAGAAAAGTTTTTTCAATGAAACGCCCCTAAAATTTTATTTTAAAATAACTTAGCGTGTAATTTCGGTCCGCAAATAAACAGTTTCTGACTTTGAAAAATGTTCAAGTACATAGTGTACTTTTATTTTTTTTTGGAATGGCTTAAACATTACTCACATAAAAAACCCTTTTAAATTAAAAATGAAGTTCTGTTTGCTTAATTTTAATTTCTAGTAATTTTTTTCAAATATTGCGAATGTTAATGGATATAATCGCAATTTTTCCATGTTTGTTGCATTATATTTATATATGTTTAAAATAAAAAAAATTAAATAAACATTATATTACAAAAAATATGTAAAACGTGAAGAATACATGAAATTTAATTAATAAAGAAAAGAAGAATGATAAATGAAGAACAAATTATACGGGCTATGTGTGGATCCAACCTAAATGCATACGTATGCATATGTTTATTTGCATACGTATGCATATGTTATGCATTGCATACGTATGCATTTTTTAGTTATATGCATACGTATGTATTTTTCCGCAAAGTATATGCATACGTATGCATTTTTTTGAAACTTTTATGCATACGTATGCATTTTTTTCTAACTTTTATACATACGTATGCATATACTTTCCGGAAGAATGCATACGTATGCGTATAAATTGCAAAATATGCATACGTATGCATATTTTCTTAAAAAACAAAAAAACTTTTTTTTTAATTTCCAAAATATGCATACATATACATATTTTGCAACTTATATGCATACGTATGCATTTTTCCAGAAAGTATATGCATACGTATGCATTGTTTTGCAACTTTTATGCACATTTATGCATAAATTTAGGAAAAAAATATACGTATGCATAAAAGTTACTAAAAATGCATACGTATGCAAGTACTTTGCGTAAAAATGCATACATATGCATATAACTAAAAAAATATGCATACGTATGCATATGAATTTATGCATACGTATGCATATAAGCATATGCATACTTATGCATTTAGGTTGGATCCACACATAGCCCGTATAATTTGTTCTTCATTTATCATTCTCCTTTTCTTTATAAATTAATTTTCATGTATTCTTGAAAACGTGCTTATTTTTTTAAGAAAAAAAAACAAACAAAAAAAACTGCCATTTCTTAAAATTAATTACAGATTTTATGCAAAAAAGTTTTTTTTCAATTGGTTGATTTCTGGCAGTTTTTAGTGTACTACGATTTATTTAAATTTTTTTGCATGCGTGTTTTTAATAAAAAAATTTTGTAAGGTATTTTTTCAAATTTTATTAAGAGGTTAGCATTTGAAAAACATGTATTTAAATTTGACGTTTTCTTTTCTGTTTTTTTTTTAAATTTTCATTTCGAGTCTTAGGACAAAAAATAATATTATAATGTACTATCATAATTTTCAAAGTGGCAGCGATTTTTTAAGGGTCTTATAATCTGTCCACAATACAGCGTTTAGACTGTTCCTTTCGGATTTTCGACCTTACGATTTCTGACCTCAGTGTCAATAAACTGGCGCCGAGTGAGAAATCTTTCACCATCCCTATTGTTTTGTTGCCTCTAACCGGACTATTTTTAAAGAACCATTAATTTACAATAAAATTTATGCATAATTGCGGCAAAAATATCTCGCTGTCTTTACCAAGGTACACGATTTCCTTCGACTATTCTTAGTTTTTTTATTTTGGTTATTTTCTAATCAATTTATTTCAGTGTCTTTTATACTTTTTTTATGCAAAAACTGTTTTATATCCCTTATTGTTAGCTTTTGATTTATTTTTAATGACTAAGCTATTATAATGTTTTGCAAGTATAGAGTCCTGCATTATTTAAAAGTAATCACTCTAGTAAATGTAATATATTACAATAAAACAGAGAAAACCTCCATTGGTGTCGATAAGGAAAAAATGGACTGGACTTTTTACATTATTAGTGGAGAGGGGGGATCTGCAGGTATTAGCAAAATATATAACATAACAATCATAAAAATAAATAATGTTATATTTTTGGCAATACCCACTACTGATACTATAGGCAAATAAAATCTAGCTGACCGCGAAAATTGCAGTGTTGAATCGACTATTGAACATCAAAGCCATTCAAAATTTTTAACAAAATCGGTTTATTAATAAAGATCAAAATCCGTATTTTAATAATTATTTATAAATTTACTTATTTTAAAACCCAAATGCAAATTTTAAAGGGCTAAAGATGGTTAATTCTAGGTAAAATATTTTGTAAAAAGGTGGAATTAAAAAAAATTCTGCGTTTTTGTTTTTTTAAAAAATAATTTCTTTTCACCTCTATTTTTTTTTCTCTCCTCTCAATTCTAATCTATTCTTTCGCCACCCTCACATATATCTTCAACCATAACTTTTATTTATTAATTGGTTACTACTTTATTATGTTAAAAAAAGTTTGAATAGCCTTTATGGTAAGTGAGCATAAATATTCTTAAGAAGTTTTTGTATTGATTGAATCACATGTAAAAGTATTAGTGGTTGGTACGAGAAAAGTAGTACGAGCGCTGTTTTACACAAATACCTGTGAAACTCATGCTCACTAAAGCTTCCGTGTTATGTAAAATGTAGCATATTTGTTGAGTCATTTTTCGTATATCTGAATGTTTTTTCTAACTATTATTTTTAAAATGCTTTTATTATATTTATTCCCTTAAAATCCTAAATTTTTATATATTATATTTTGTAAGCGTAGTAAAATTTAGTTGGGAACCACTTTTTTTTAAAAAAATTCCACTTTTTTTATCAGAAAAAAATGAAAAAAAATGTGCATCTCAACTTTTCTATGATTCCACAAATATAAAAAGTAACTCTAAAGTTGGGCTACTCCTTGTGAAAACAAAATAATATAACATAGAAAAGAGGAAAAATGTGTGACTATTGTGACTAAAAATATTGTGCAGACATATTTACTTTTTTAACAAGGGTATGCCTTAATTAAGATTGTATAACCAAAAATATATAATACTATATTTTTAGTATAACCAAAAATATATAATAAAGGAAAAATGAGACACTTGAAAAATGAGAACAAACTGCTTGTAAAAAGGTCCCGGTCCCATTTAAATGGGACTTTTCGAATTTGGTCCCATTTAAATAAGATCCCATTTAAATGGGATTCCATTTAAATAGGTCCCATTTAAATGGGATCCCATTTAAATAAGTCCAACTTACATGGGACCAGGTCCCATTGAAAGAAGATTCCATTTAAATGGGATCCCATTTAAATAAGTCATAGGTCCCATTAATAAATAAATGGGACCTATTTAAATGGGATCCCATTTAAATGGGATTTATTTAAATGGGATCCCATTTAAAAGGGACCAAAATCCAAACTTTTTTACAAGCAGTTTGTTCTAAGTGTCTCATTTTTCCTTTATTATATACTTTTGGTATAACCATAATGCGGCAAACATAATTAGGAACTTTAGAAAAAAATTGATTATTTTTAAGCATAAAAACTGTTCAGTTATAATTTTCGTAAAAAATTGTGACTATTTGAATTTTAATAAGCAGGTATTGAGAATATCGTGAATACTATTTAATCAGAGCCTGTTAGAGGACTTTCAATAAATAATTGAAGACGTAATGACTTATAAAATGACTTTCGAGGGACTGCCCCAATAATTAGACTTGACTTGACTTGACTGCCCCAATTAGGGTATAGTAAAATTATCTGAGCAAGAATAAAAGTAACATATATTTACTTATTTTTATATTATATATTGTTTCTGAAAAGCTCACAGCTTTAAGTTGTAGTTTATTTATTTATAAGTTTTATATTTTATTGACATATTTCTACCAATTTGATTAAATTTCCATAAACCTGTCTAAAAATTAGAAATATTATGCAAGTCTTGACCAAAAATATCTATTTCCACACGTATATGTTAACAGGTATTTTTGATTTTTAAAGACAAAAGTTTGATTGCTTTTATTGAACGGCATTTTTACAAAATAATTTCAATATTACAATTAAAAGTTTTTAAAAATAATCTTTAATTACATTTTATCAATAATTTACGCACACACAGAGCAATAATCCTAAAGTACGCATTTCAATAAACTCTTCAGAGGGGTTAATTCTTAAAATTATGCTAAACCAGTAAACATGCAAGCTTAATTTTTTGTATAACATTGTAAATTTTTTGGAAAACTATACTTGGGATAAAATGCAAAACACTTCGATATATAGTCTATCTAATATTTTTTAAGTTACATCATGTTTACATTACAACCATTCGAGCTCTTTGACTCATTGTTTGAAAAATTTTATTGTACGAAATTATGTTTAGTTTATTTACGCAATTATTTAGAAATTTATATAGATATGATCTAATTTAATTGTAAAAAATAATTCTGTGCAATATAAATTTTTAGTGATTAAAGTTTTGTGAAGATGATTTTTCCGGTATTTATGATTGTTTTGGCGCTATTTATAATGGCAATAGCTTTTTACTATATTAGAATGTATCCCGGAAGACCGGATGGACCTATAGGATGGCCTTTTATTGGTAAGAAAACGTTTTAGACAACGCTTTTTAATAAAAATTTATTTAAATAGATACAGTTTTTTCAAAAAGCAAAACCAAATTTCGTATAAATTTGAATGTTATGAAGTTCTTTTTTACAATATAAAGCAAGCAATCTTTTCAAGAAATTTTGGTGATATTTATAATATTTAACGATTCATTTATAATATCCCGGTAAGGACGGCTCTTGAACCTGCCTCACGGAAGACCGGAGACAAGTAGGAGGCAGGGTGAGGCAATCAAAACTGCGTAGGAAGCAGGGGCGGGTCTACTAAACGCGTGCTGACTACGTGCTATCTTAGCACGTTGTTTAAAACTCTTGTTAATGTTTTAATTTCTGGGTTTTTTCTCGAAAAATCTAACAGAACTTTTTATTTACATGGCACAAATTAATATTTTATTAATTTTATACATATTTGTTGTATATACAAACTGTTAAAGCAATAACCCCTAGTTACGGGTTAGCAAAACTTTTAACTACGGTTTAAGGCTTTATTAAATTTTATTTTAAACAAATATGCATAAAACTCCTTAATATTAATTTATTCTATCTAAAAAAAGAGTCCCATAAGTTTTCTCAAAAAAAAACCCAAAAATTAAAACATTAACAAGAGTTTTAAACAACGTGTTAAGATAGCACCTAGTCAGCACGCGTTTAGTGGACCCGCCCCAGGTGGCCAAGCTTCCTATAGTGAAGCATATACAGGTTATGAAGCAATTTAGAGGCAGCTAAAACTGCCTCGGAGGCAGGTAGGAGGCAAGTAGGAGGCAGCGAAATTTCCGATGGAAACAGGTAGGAGGCAGGTGAAAACAGTTTTTTCAAATGAGGCCCCCGTCCTTACCGGGATATTCCTGATTCATTATGTGATATTATAGATTCATTATGTGATAATATGTGATATGTGATTCATTAAGTTTTTCCATACAATACTCTCTAAAACATTTTACTGGTTTTGACTTTGCGAATTGCATGCTCTAACAGTAAAAATCTCGTACATCGTCAACCAAAACGGTTTTTACTGGCATACCAGTAAGAAAATACTGGTTGCGTCAGTAACCAGTAAAAAAAATAACTGGTTTCACCGGTAACCAGTAACTGTAACACTCTTTAAGTTACTGGTTACCGGTGAAACCAGCAATTTTTTTACTGGTTACTGACGCAACCAGTATTTTCTTACTGGTATGCCAGTAAAAAACCGTTTTGGTTGACGATGTACGAGATTTTTACTGTTAGAGCATGCAATTCGCAAAGTCAAAACCAGTAAGATGTTTTAGAGAGAAAAACTGGAACATTCTTTTTATTTAAAAATGGAGCTGTATACTAAAATTGCAACAGTTTTAAAATAAATTTACAGGAACTTATGTCGGAAGAAAAAATCCGCAATTATTTTTGACGGGACTGGCTGATGTGTATGGGAAGGTGTGCAGTTACTACGCGTTCAACCAGCTGGTGGTAGTACTGAGTGATCACGAAAGCGTCAGAGAAGTGCTAGTTAAACAGGCTGACATAGTTCCTAACCGACCAACTAGCTTTATTATCCGAAATTTGTGTGGAGGAAACAACGGTATTTCTGGGTTTGAATTGCATTGAATGAAAAGTTTATTTGTAAAAATATGACATCGGGTTGAACAACCTTATTATAATGTACGATATGGAGGAATTTTTAACTTTATTAGAAAATTGATCAAATCTGATTCCTCAATAAAATCTCCAATTCCAATTTTATTCATCTTGGGTGCAACTAGAAATTTTACTTTTCCGTACTGCATGAAGCGATACCAAATTGTCTAGAAGTAAACACGCAAATGTTTACAATCAATTTAAGCTCCGCTCACAGAAATACAAAAATCAATAAATTACAATGTGAATCTATGTCCTGAGTCTCGAAAAAAATCTAAATTTTTTAAAAATAAGATACGAATTTATGAAACGTGTTCCTGTAGATTGAAACTAAATTATGGAAAAATATCATCGCAAAGACAGTCATAACTTGTGCAATATTGATGCAAATTTAAAAACCAAACAGCCACTTTAATTGTATATTAATCAGCAATAAAATGGTGCTCTTAGATTTTCATATTTTCTTGTTTTTTATCTGATATGTAGTAAAATTTAAAAATAAACACAAATAAAAATGAAAATAATATAAAATTCCGAAAACACCATAGCATTACTCATTAAGATACTTGAATTGATTGTTTAGTTTTTTTTTTAATTGCATCAAGATTGTTCAAGTTATGAATGATTTTGCGAACTAAAGATTGATTGCATAATGTATTTTAAGTAAAAGAATTCCTTGGGATTTTTTATTTTATATACGCGTACATACCTATACCTAAAAATAATCATGCTTCCTTTTATTTATTGACAAAACCAAAATATTCTGCTTTTTATTATAATTTAAGCAATTTTGTACGCTTTTAATTTGTTAAAATGAATCCAAATATTATAACGTCATTATATTTTTACAGGTTTATTGTCAGCAAACGGACCGCAATGGAAGGAACAGAGACGATTTTCACTTTCTGCATTAAGAGATTTCGGTTTTGGGAAACCAATTTTGGAAAATTCAATTATGGAAGAAGTGGATTTTGTGTTAAACGCTTTCGCTAACCAAAAGTCACAGCCTTTCAACCCTCAAATTATATTGAATAATGCTGCGTGTAACGTTATATCCGCCTTAGGTAATTATTTATATACAGTGCTCAGATTAGTTGACACTAATTAGCGACTGCTTACAGAAGCGTTACTATAACTTGAACCCTTATAGTTTGTTTTTTTTTCTTCAAAAAATTAAATTATCAAAAAAATGCTAAAAATCAAGTCTAGTTTAATAAAACGTAAAATTTTATTACTTTTATAAATAAATTAATATTTTAAAAAATATCAGTTTAGCATTGTTTTGGTTGAAAAAAACAACAATTATCATTCCATATTCGTACACCCGCCTAAAGAAACACAACAAAAAAAAAGCGGTGCGCTGTAATAATTGCACACAAAAAGTTTTCAAAAAATCAATATTGTGCAGCTGGTGTGTGTCCTTAATTAAAATAATTACCAACATTATTACGTAAAAATATCTGTATGTGTGCCTGCTGAGCGCGTGTGATACAATGCGCGAAAACGCGTCTCCGCTCGTTTTCCCTTAATTTTGTTCCCAAAAGTTTGACCGCCGCTCCAAGTCTTTCTGGGAACAAGGAACTGGGATCTGGGAAACAGGTGTGAACACTCGTTTTTGCTGTTTCTGAGATCTGGGAACTGGTAACAGGTGTGAACAGGCCCTAAAATCTGTTAAGAAATTAACTTGCCATTGAATTATGATATTGGATCTTTATAATATTTATTTGTTTATGACTAATGAATAAGTATTGAAATAATCTTATTAGAGACCCATCATATTCTTCCGTATAAAATAGAGTTTTCAGCAGTTTCAAAAATGAATAAAACTTAAGAATGTGACAGTTCGTAGGCGTCAGTATTTATTTTTTAGTACTTTAATTAAAAAAATTTCACCATTCAAAGATTATTTTTCGTCTAAACGAGTTGTTTTTATGTGCAAGAACGTCATTTATTATGGACCTACCTAGCATTACAAAAATTTGGGTCTGCGGTCCCGCCGCGAAATCAGAATTCTTTATGAAACTAATGATTTTTACAATTTTTTTGGAAAACCGGAGATTAAACAACTATATTAAAACAATTTTGAGTATTTTTGTTAACTTTCGACCATTATTTAGAGCTTTATTAAGCGTAACTAAGGTTTCTCATATGTAATTTTTTTGGTTAATCAGAACACAAACATTTTGTGATGCTTAATTAAATACAAAAAGCCACTAAAATTTATCAAGTAGATGTTTTATTTGTATATAGTATTTCCAGGTTCTAAAATAATAAAATAATATGTATTCAATTCGAGAGGAACTTTGTTTCGTGGTGGGACCGCTGACACAATTTTTGTTATGCTAGGTAGGCCCATAGATGTTTTTCAAAAGTTTTTAGTGTTTGGGCGCCGATTCGATTACAAGAACAAGGAATTTTTCGATTGTCTCACCAGACTGAACGACCTTACTAAAGGAACAAATGCGGCCGTTGGAATTGGCTTAAACCCTTGGATTGTCAACATAATTCCCGGATTTAAGGTTGATTTATTCATTTTTTTAAAGTTTATTCAGAAAAATATAAACTGATTTTGTGACATTCAGAAGTAAAAAACCGAATATAATAGTTTTGTTATTTTTAATGACGTAAAATAGGCCATATACATGACTTTCCTGCCGCTTTACATCTATTATTTATAGGCTTTTATATTTCCTAAACATCAGCGCAATGGGATTTGTCATAGCATATTTCGTTAAGTTTTGTTTTAGGCCCACGTTAATAGGCTGTGTGAAAAAGCGTTTGAGAATCAGAGCCATTTTAGAAAGTTTATTTGGCAGCACGAATTGGAATACTCAGAACACAGTGCTCCCACTGACTATATTCACGCGTTTTTAAAGAAAAAACATTCCGGAAAAGGCGAATTTTTCACAGGTAAAAAAAGTATATTAAAAATTCAAAAAAATAGCTTTGAAGCTTAAAAAAATTGAAATAAAGGTTTTGTTGGTATTGGGTATTGTAAATAAAGCTGATTTAAATTGTATTACTTTTATCATATACTTACTCACATCACAAGTGTAGCACTGAAAATTGCGACTTTTTTGTGCGCAATGCTGTTTTCTCGCACTGCAATTATTTTTGCACAATAAAATAAAAGTTTGGCATGTGCGACTTTTTTAGCATAATTTTGTTCAGAAATTTAGTGTACAGTCGGACATTCTCTTGTTCTATAAATACTTGATTACTTGACAAAACCAATTTAAAAAACACTGGCGAGTACCATACTGTTGAACGGCTAGAAAACTAAGGGCGAGAATATCTTAGGAATTGTCAGTTTTTGCGTAAATCTGCATTAAGCTTATAAATAAATATGTAATTATAAATATAAAGATTCTTTGTATATAGATCAGTAAGCACTTTAGATTTGGGAACTTGGAGTTGGATTTAAAACGAAGAAATAAACCTTAGCCGGTATTAAATCCGCAAATTTGAAATTGCTAAATTCTATATTTTTGTTTGGACTTTGGACTCAGAATTTCCTCCGAATTCCCTAATTACCAAAGACCACGTACCAGACAGTAATTTCGCACAGATAAAAACACAATGTATTTAAAAAATAAAGAAACATAAAAAAACAAAATTTTAATTTCATCAACAAATGTATGGAGAAAAACGTGTTGGATGTGCGCCGCCAAATAGCCTCCAAACCACCGCCATTTAAAAACTAAGGTTTTTACTCAGTTGTATGTAATTAAATAATATTAATCTCATTATTTACATCCTTGAACAATTTTTCATAGTACAAAAAAACTTAATCTTTTTTTATTCTACAGAAAAATGAAAACAAAACCGAGTTGAGTTTTAACGGTTGTTGATTGTAA
>JASAMX010011036.1:0-20864 GCA_030248175.1 Microlaimidae sp. YZB2_3 | reverse complement strand
GCTTTAATCTATGTTATCAAAACGTTTTTTAAATTAAATATTAATTTATTTATAAAAGTAATAAAATCTTACGTTTTATTAAACTAGACTTGATTTTTAGCTTTGTTTAATAATTCAATTAAGGACCTTAAAATCATTTTTAAAATATTCTTTATTTTTGTTTTTAACGATTATTTTGTAATTGTACATACGATTCTACAACGCTTCGTACGTAGGATTTTCAATTACAACGCTTCGCTTTTGTTTTGTTCTGTTGTTTAAAATGAACACGAAAATGATACAAAAACCTTTGTTTTTTTACCCAAATCATTGCTAAAACAATGTTTTTAAACAAATTTAAAAGTTTAGCAGTTTTTTATAGTATAAAAAACTAATTTATATGATTAAAATGATTGCGAAATATTAATTTATTCATAAAAGTAATAAAAATTTTATGTTTTATTACACTAAATTTTTTTACAATTTTGTTTTGATTATTCAATTAAAAACATTTAAAATTCAATTTAAATATTTTTGTGTTTTAAACGAATATTTCGTGTTGTACGTTCGATCTTACGCGCGTTATTTGAATAAAACAACCTTCGCGCGCGCGAGTTTTTATCCCGGTAAACAAACAAGTTAACAGGCCGTTTCTGAGATCTAGAATCTGGGAACTGGGATTTGGGAACTGGCATCATGGCCGGAATTCACAAAGAGGGATAATACTCGGGCTAGCTCGGTGTTAGTTGATCCGGTGCTAGCCCCCAACTACGGTCGATTAAGGAGCTAACTTGGTGTTAGTTAATCCGGACAAATTACAGTAGGTTTTCCGGCTAATTTTATTTTTTATTTGAAAAATTCACTGTTTAACTTATATTTACATAGTTTTGTTCTGCCACTTTTTACACAAATTTGTAATCATTTAATAGAAATTTAAAAGTTTATCGTTTTTTTATACAAATAATTCCTCTAAATTTTGCTTTTTATATCTTTTTTTATCGTTTAATGAAATTTTAACACAATTAGCCCCAGGTATACGGAAACCTACTGTAATTTGTCCGGATTAACTAACACCGAGCTAGCCCGAGGATTATCCCTTTTTGTGAATTCCGGCCCATGTGTGAACGGGGCCTAAGGCTACCCAAGTCATTAATTGGTCGTTTTTATGAAGTCCATGGAATTTTAACATGTACTTTTGAAGTATGGATAGTCCATTAAAAATTGTAAAAAAATCAACTGCCACTGCCCACTTTGCTTTTTATATTTCATCACTCGATATTCTCCGTGTTGATTGTTACCTAAATTTTTATAAAATTGCCGATTAAACACATAAAAAATAGGACCAACTAGAAGTCATAGCGTTAGCTATTTATTAGTTTCATATTCAAAATGGAATTTTAACGTCTCACAAGCGTTTTATTGCTTGTGTTGTTTAAGCATTGGATTACTTGTGGTTCACGGGTCATTGATAATGAACTTTCAAAAATCTTGGCTTTTTCTGGTGACAGCCATTTTAACTGGAATGTTTGCAGAAAGTAAATCAACTCAGAAATCAGTTATAGTGTCTTTAGATTCCAAATGGCCGCACACTTCGTTATTGCTAGAAACTAGGCAAGTAATTACATAATACTGATAACTAAAGTCACAATAAACTGAACTAACTATAAAATCTTTTATATAATTTGGAATAATTTACTCCCGTTTCAAATAAGTGGCGAATTATTGGATTTATTTTAGAAAAGTATAGTAATCTGACTTAAATAAGAGCTCTTCTTAATGAGCCTTTAAAGTACTTTCAGACAGCTACGTTAGCAGTTTTGTTGAATTCAAGGTTTATTATAGCAGTGATTGATTACGTCGCAAATTTGATTTTGATGAAATAAAATAATATCCAATGATCAGAATTGATTAATATGATTAATAGTTCTGTTATTTAATCATAAATAAAATTAAAATATCGTCAAAATTTTTTAAAATTAAATTATAACTATAATTAATATGCTGTTTCAGCGAATTTTTGGCAAAAGAAAACGAACAGTTGTTCTGGGATTTTGTTCAAAAAATCACTCACCCTGAACCACCTCAAGAACCGTTATCAAATGAAGGTAAAAATTTACAATGCCACAGCCTAGTAGTGGGTACAAAACAAACCATACATAGGCACGGGGGGTTGGGGGGGGTTAACCCCCCAAATTCCGAGAAGGGGGGCTTAACCCCCCACTTAGAAGTGGGGAAGGGGAGAAAATGTTAACCCCCCAATTTTGGAAAAATAAAGAAAAAAAATGTCTTTAAAATGACTTCTAACTGCCTCCAAACTTAAGTTTTGAGGTCAAAATGAATATTTTAAACAATAAAAAGCTCAAAAATGGAATAAAATAGGCTTTTTGACCTAAAATTAGCGTTTTTTACCTAACTCCAGAAAAAAAACTATATGGGTATTTTGCGTTTCTTGGATTTTAACCCCCCTCTAATTCGGGGTTTAACCCCCCAGACCATTTTATTTTTAAAGGGTTTCAAAAAACACGGGGTCACACACAATTTACAAATAAGTCTGGGTGAACCCATAGATGTTTTTGGTCAGGTCCGCTAGGAGGGTGGGGGGTCCACCCCCGGATGGAAGGCCAAAATTTTTAAAGGGGGGAGGGTCCAAGGAAGTCCGGACCCCTCCTGACTTTTTAGGGGGGGGGGTCGTCCCCGGGTTGGGGATTTTAAATTTAAAGGGGGGTCCAATTTTTTAACAACGTTTTTTTAAATCAATAATTTAAGGGTTTTTAGGCCTAATCATACATGGGTATGGACCGGCAAGCTAGGGGGGGGTGGCTATCCCGGATAAATGGCCCTTTGAAAGCTAGGAGGGGGGGTCCAGGTGGGGTCCTTACCCCCCTAGCTTTTTAGGGGAGGTCAACCCGGGGTAGACCAGTTTGAAATTTAGAGGGGGGTCAGAGGGGGTCCGGTTTCTAAACAAAGTCAGATTAAATCATTTATTTAAGTTTTTTAGTAAAAAACCGTGTTTGTGACAGTGAATTTTGACCTAAATTCATACCCAAGATTTGTCTCGGAAGGGGGGGGGGTCGATTCAGAATTTTATATAGAGAATAGAGTGTCAAAATTTTAAAATTTTGGTTGGAGGGCGGAGCCCTAGATTTTTTTCCAGGGAGGAGGGGGTCCGAAATTTTGAGGCTAGGGGGGCATAGGTGTTTTTGGTCGGGTCCGCTAGGGGGGTCCACCCCCAGGTGGAAGGCCAAAATTTTTTAGGAGGTTCCGGTCCCCCCTGGATTTTTGCAGGAGAGGGGTCGACCCGGGTGCGATATTTCAAATTTAGGAAGGGGGAGGGGTCAGGGGGGTCCAATTTTTTAACAAAATTTTTTTTAACTTAAGTGTTTTTAGGTCTAATATTGAATTTATGTACTAAAACTGCCTATTTAGCCCTAAAAAGTAACTAAAAAAACCGTGTTTTTGACAGTAAATAAAAAATATACTTCCAAATTGGTCGGGGGGAGGAGGGGGGTCAGCCTCGCTAGGGGGGTCAAGCCGGACCGCTCTCGAGCTTTAGGGGGAGGGGGGCCCCGAATTTTTCTAGGGGGGGGGCTCAAATTTTGGCTCTAGGGGAGGTAGAACCCTCTGTCCCCCCAAAAAACACCTATGGGGGTGGACTCCACCCTACACCGCCCCCCCTATGCTCATGTATGGGCTTAATATTGAATTTTATATACTAAAACAGCCTATTTAGGCCTAAAAAGTGTGTTTAAACACTTTTTAATTAAAAAACTTTGTTTTTGACAGTAAATAAAAAAATTATACTTCTAAAGTGGTCGGGAGGGGGGAGGGGGGTCAGCCTCGCTAGGGGGGCCTCAGGACGGACCGCTCTCGAGTTTTGGGGTAGGGGACCCCTGGATTTTTTCTAGGGGAGGGGTCCGAAATTTTGGCTTTAGGGGGGTGGGTGGACCCCTCTGTCCCCTCAATAACATCTATGGGTGAACCAGTGGCGTGCCCAGGGGGGGGGGGGGCGGGGGGGGGGGGGGGCGGCCGCCCCCCCCCCGAAATCCGGCGAAGCCGGATTTTTTCGTAAGGGGGGACCCTTACGTTTTTTGAATTTTGGGAGAGAAAATTTTTTTTCTTAAATATTAATACAGAAACTTTCCTGATGGCTTTCAAAAGCATATTAATAGTCAAAAAACCAAATTTTCCCCGCTTCGCGGGTAGTTTAAATTGACATTTTATCTCAGTTTTTCAATTTCAAATCAATTTTGCCGCTCAATAGTTAAGGCATACATGTTAAATAAAACTACTCTAAACATTATTAACCTTTTATTAACGTTTTAAACACATGTTTTAAATGGATAGGAATAAAAAAAACCTTAAATTGTTTTATTATCATCTAGAATTAAAATTTCTAGTGTATTTTAGCGCCTTAAATTAAAAATTTTCTCCCCCGGGGGGCATTATGCCCCCCGGACCCCCCTGACAAGGGGCTCTGCCCCTTGAGGCCCGCCTGGGGGCTCTCGCCCCCCCAGACCCCCCATTTCTGGGGGGCTGCCGCACCCCACCCCACCCTCCGGGTTAGTATGTACCCCCCCCAGACCGCCCCCCCCCCCGAAATGAAATCCTGGGCACGCCACTGGGGTGAACCCAAGAAGGAGGTTTGGAGGGCGGGACTTTCGGCGGGGTCAAATTGGCAGAGCTTCTTGTTAAATGATTTCGGGAAGCCGAATGCTCACCAGAATAGATTTTTTTATAATTATAAGCTTTTATTTGAAAAAAGAGCAAAAGTTTAATCAATAATAATTTTTTTAATTTAATTTATAGCAAAGTTTTATACAAGTTAATATTTAAAGTTTGCTTTTCTCCTATTTGTAACCATAGATGGGCAAAGGGCGGGGGTTGGGGGGTTATTTCGGAATTTGCTGACACCCCCCCAAATATGGGGTACCCGGGGACACCCCCCCAAATTCGCCTCCCGAAGAAAAATTTTTAAACGTTATAAAAGGACTAAAAAAAACTTTCCGCGGTTCGCGCGGAAAGTTTATTACCTTGTTTATGTCATATACTTCATTATTTTCCTATTATTTAATAAAAATAAGTCTATAAAACAAAGAAAAAATTTTTTACAAACAATTTGATACCTTAAAATTTTTGACTTCCAAAACATTACAGTTGAAAAATGAGTACATTGAATTACAGCTGAGCAATCCAAAGTACCAGAAAATGTTTTTAAAAGTACTTCTAATTTAAATTTTTAATACCACTATATAACAAATCTAAAGGGGGGTCCAGCGTGGTCATATCAAGATTAAAAAACAAAGTAACAGAAATTTGGAAGTGGAGACCAATTAAAACATAAAGAATGGGGTGGGTCTAGCGTGATCATACCAAGATTACAAAACAAAGTAATACAAATTTGCAAGTGGAGACTATTATATAATTAATGGGACGCTGGCTACCCACCTATGTTTGTAACCGCTTGTTACAAATCTCTTTACAATTTCTATTTTTTAAAATTTAGGGGTTTTGTAATCATAAATTGTTCTGTAACTGTAGTGTATATTATATGAGCATGCTGTGTATTTTTTATAGCTGTTTCAAATTAAACTTTTTAACAGATTTGACTGTATATAAATTTTGGTCATTTTGCAAAATTATTGTTGGAAAAGGAAGACTTATGCTTCTTATGTTATCATTTTCAGTGTAAGTGGCATAAAACTAAAAACAATGTTGTGTTTAGCATCAGATAAAGATATTTACGATTACGCCAAAAAAACCTCAGCCAGCATGCTCTCTCCAGCTCGATTGGACATTCTTAAAATGTCCCTATCTTTGCGAGTTCATTCTCCAGCCGTTGAAATGTACAGACAGGTTTGTTTATATTATATTATACTTAATGAGATCTAAAAAAGGAATAGATAAATTTAAATTATTGTGTAAAAATAAAGCCATTATAAAAAAAACTTTCAGCTTAGCCTACGTTGACATTCATGATCGTACCTAGGGAGCAACAAGAAAACGTTTTCTCGTGTCGTTTCAATGTAAGAAATGTGTCAAATACAATTATTTTTTGCGACCATGGTCGATCATTGTTTTGTTAAATTCGTGTACATTTCTGCCGTCGTCTTTAATTTTTTAATTTCTATGAGTATTTCGAGGTTTAAAGTTGCCACGAACAGACCTGTGAGCTGCACCCCCGGGTTTTTATTCAGGGGGCCAGTTCCAAGATAAAGGGGCACAGAGCCCAGAGGGCATTATTTGAAACGGGAGAGAGAAAACAAAGGAGAAAGGGGAAAAATTAAAAAAAACAGACAAAAAAATGAAGTATAAACAGGTCTAAAATGGCTGAAAATGCATTTCATAAAAAGTCAAAAATTACGCCATAATTTTTGATATTTTTTTCTTTCTTTTTTTTCATTGTTTTCATTTTTTAGCCACTAATATTTCAGGGGGGGCATTCATAGGTGTTTTATGTCGGGTCCGCTAGGAAGGGGGGGGGGTTCCACCCCCGGGTGGACGGCCAAAATTTTTGGGGGGGTTCCGGGGGGGTCCGGAACCCCCGGGGTGTTTGGGGGGGGGCGCCCCCGGGTGCGAGATTGCAAATTTAGGGGGGGGTCAGGGGGGGTCTAATTTTTTAGCAAAATTTTTTTAACTCAATAATTTAAGTGTTTTTAGGTCTAATATTAAATTTTATGTATTAAAACAGCCTATTTAGGCCTAAAAAGTGTATTTAAACACTGTTTTTAACTAAAAACCCGTGTTTTTGACAGTAAATAAAAAAATATACTTCCAAGTTGGTCGGGAGGCGGGGGAGGGGGGTCAGCCTCGCTAGGGGGGGGGGTCAGGCCGGACCGCTCTCGAGCTTTGGGGGGAGGGGGGGGGCCCCTGAATTTTTTCTAGGGGGGGGTCCAAAATTTTGGCTCTAGGGGGGGGGGTGCACCCCTCTGTCCCCCCCCCAAAAAAACACCTATGGGGGCATTTCCAGACTGCACAGGTCTGCATGAACACTGTGTTTCAAAACTTGGATAAAGCTGGAACCAGACCCTATTGCATGCTTATTAACTAGTTATTATCCTTAAATAATACTTTTAGCTATAATATTTTTTCCAAAGGGTTTTGTTCCACAAAGGTAAGTCGAAGTCTATAAAGGAAGTACAGATAGACTGGAACCAATCAACAATCAGATGAATACTTTAGTAGTTACATATCTAAAATAATCATAACATACCTTTTTGTCAAATCCTTTAACGTGGTTTCCTTAATGATATTATGCTGCACTGGGCCCTATTAGTAGTGAATGCTAATATTGTGCAAGATGATATGAACATCAATTTCCATTTTATATGGGAAGATTGGGATATCTTTACAAACAAACAAACAAAACAATAAACTTTTATCAACCACACATTATTTAAATCAGTATCCTCTCTGTTCAGTACATAAATAACGAAACGTTGGAAGCAATTAATATCTCTTCAAAATTTTGAAGCAAAACTGATGTTTAAACTTAATGTTTTGGCGATGTTAATATTTCTCTTTGGCACTGTCGATGTTGTGCACCCGATAAGAGCACCATGGGTTCTAGGCGGTGCGGCAGTGGCATATTATCTATCTATTTGTCTAAAAAAAAAGAAAATGTTTTGTTCAAATTTTTTTTGTGAATTAGGTTTTTTTTATTTGGCTTGTTGCTGTTTTTTGATGGTGTTTTTTATTTTGATCTTCTGCTTAACAAAACAAAAATGGTACGCACCATTTCAGTGTAAACAGATGGTTATTTTAAAATGTAAAGAATAAAATGTTGATTTTAAGATTGCGCTTCATTCGTCTGAATCCGAGGAATCTGCAGAAAAATGTCCTATCTTTGCAGTTGTTCAAAACAAAGCGTCATGTGATCTGGATGAAACTAAAGAGCTTATAGCTACGACAGATTTTAAGTAAAATTTTAAAATAATTTTGGTTGGCAGAAATTAACTACTAATCGTAGTTTGCGAGTGATCATTCATTAATACAGTGGAGTGGGGAGAGGAGGGAGAGAGTGGGGGGTGGGAGAGGAGGGAGAGTGTGGTGGGAGTTTTGTTTTGGATGTATAGGGTATTTTATTATTAGAGTATTATATTTTGCGTGGGGTTTGTTTTTTTTGTTTGTTTTTTGTTTTTTTTATATTAATTATAATTTGTTATGTTAGATTTTTTGTTGTTATATTTATCGGAGGTTTTTTTTTTAATATTGATTATATTTTTGTTGTTTGGATAGTTGGATTTAATAGGAATTTATTTGATTAAATTATTATTGATTTAAATTTGTTATAATGTATCGTTTTGACGCTAATAGGTCCGAGGGGGGGGGGGGGTCCGAGCTCTAGACTATTGATTTTTACTCATGACTTGACTGCTGAGATTTTTACCAGATAAAGTTAATGGTATTTGTAAAATTGTTTTTGGTAAATGGTAAAAACGGGGTTTTTTTAAACGGGGGACCTGGAGGTAACTCGGGGCTGGATTTGAGGTGAATGGTGACTGCGCTAATTTTAATTCGCCGGGTGCTCGCTGAAAAGGGTGGTCTGGATTTAGATATATTTTGGTTTTCGGGGTGGATTAGTGAGTAAACTATGTTTTGTATTGGGGAGAGATTTTTGTTTTTGGTAATATTTATAAGTTTGTCTAGACGAGCTGAGTTGTACTGGATTGCTGAGCGGTTCTATATGTATTTATCTAGATTTAGTGGCGTGTGAGGGGGGGGCGAAAATTGGAGCGATTTTTTGTGGGGGATTGTTTTTCTAATTTTGGGGGAGATTTTTTTTTTTATTATAAGATTTCTTGCTAATATTATAGTAAAAATTTTCTGCTGCGGGTGGTTTAATTGATTTATTTGTTTTTATTTATGATTATTGTTAGTAGTTGGATAATGTTTATAATTATAATATTATTTTTATTGTTTAAATTTTTTAATGTATAGGTATAATTTTTGTTAAGATATCTGGATTTTTCTATTGTATTTTAGCGTTAATTAATTTTCTCTCTTAATTAGTTTTGGAGGGTATCTGCGGGTCTGTGGGGCTCGCTGGACGGGGGTCGCAGACTTAGGTAGTATTTACAGAGTGGCGTAGAGGGGGGGCTCTGGGAGAGATTTTTTGAGAGGGGGATGTTTTTTAATTTTGGAGAGATTTTTTTTTTTAGGATTAGATAGATTCTATGCTTCAGATATTAATAGTAAAATTTCGCTGCGGGTAGTTTAATGATTTATTAGTTTTTTTTATCGATATCTTAGTAGTTGGATAATGTTTTAACTTATATATTTTTTTTCGTTTTAAATGTATAGTATAGCTATATTTTTTGGTAGAGTTTTGGTTTTCTAGTGTTTTTGCGTTAATTTTTCTCTCTAGGTAGTTCTGCTCGGCTTGTTTTATCCATTTGTAAAAGTTGTATGTTCGTCAGGGGGATTTTCTGTTTTTAGTATATATTTTTTGCTGGCGGCTGGGAATCGACACGAGCTTGCGTGGCTGGCGGCTGTGGCTGGCGGCTGCGGCGCGTGGCGGCTTGTTGTTTTTGTATTTTTCTTCCCGACGCCCGAATCGGCTGAGTCTCCTGTTTGGCTGTGCGCTGATTTTTGCTCCTCTCGGCTCTTTCTCCCTCCCCCCCCCCCGCTCTCCGATTGATTGTTTGGGTTGTTCTTTTGTGTTCTGGTGGCGTTGTTGTGTCTTGGATTTTCCCTCGGTATGTTTTGTATGTTGCGTGAGCTTATTTTTTTGCTAGCGGTGCGTCCTCTTGAGGTATCCTCTCCGCGTGCATAGTTTCTTTTGTTTATTTTTATTTGTTGTGTTTTTTGGTGCTTTAGTTTGTTTTATGTAATTTCGAGAGCTCGGAGAAGTGAGAGAGTGGAGCGCTGGAAACCCTGTAATAATATACATGAAATGTGCATTTAAAAACATTATAAAACACTGCCTAGTTTGTAGTTTTTGTTAACCGCTTAAATGAAAAAGAAACTAACAAATAATTTTAATTGCAGATTGGACACTCTTGCAGAAACCTATAAAATTGATCATCATTATCCTGGGTCTAAAGGCAAAGGTGTCCAAGTAATTCTCTACGGAAATATAGGCGACACCGAATTGGCCAAATGGCACAGTGCCTTACAAAAGTCAGCTGAAAAAGGCACGGTTGACTATATTTTGCGTCATTACATAAAGGTAAGTAAGCAAGCAGGAACGTAACCAGGGGGAAGAGTGGCCGCCTCCCTCGCCCCCCAAAACGGTCGGACGGGGGGGAAATAAGGGTAGTAGTTGGGCGGGGAGGGGGGAGCGGCCGCAAAAATGGTCGCCAGACGGTAAAATTTGGGGGTTTTCAGACGCCAGTAATTCAAAATTTTCGAGCGCCTCGATAATCGCTCGGCGCCAAACTATATAAAATAGTCTTGGTAACACAATTGACCTAAAAAAAGCAAAAAATTTTCCGCTTCGCTTCGCTCAGCGGTTAATTGCCATAACATGCATATTTCTCGCTATTGATTTTACTATAATGTTATCGAAAAAAGTACAATAATATTAATAAACACTAAGTACTATAAATCAAGCAAAGCAAACAATCATATATTTGTTTGATTTGTGTATATGCCTTTCCCCCTCCTAAATTTTCCAGCCGGCTACATAGCAGTGGGTCGGAGTCTTTTTTCCATATAAGTACCCCAAAAAACATGGAGATCATAGGTGAGAACGGTCCGGGAAGCTAGGGGTGGGTGGTGAAAGAAAATTGAATATAAAAAAAGAATATAAAGAAAGAAAGTATATAAAGAAAGAAAATTGAATATAAAAAAGTACCTAAAATTTTCCCAATGGGGGAGAGGGGGGGTCAGATTTCAAATTCTAGAGGGGGGTCAGGGGTAAAAAATGCGGAAATTTGGGGGGGGCTAGATTTTCGTCTAGGGTCGGGGTCCCAAAATTTGGAGGCTGGGGGGGATGAACCCCACCCTACCCCCTTTCTCACCTATGATGGAGATGCTGCTCATCTCCTTTGGCGTACAGTGTAAGTGTAGTCAGGGGACTTAACGGTCTCTAAATCTTTTTTTTAAAATCCAGGCTCTGGAAACTACTGCTAATGTAATTTTTAACTAAAAAAACTGTTTTTACTGCTAAAAATGTTAAATAATAGGTTATTAGGCTAAAAACAGTGTATTATACAGCTTTATCCAGGGACGTACCCAGGGTTGCACTTTTTTTTGGGGATGGAAGGCGGATTTCAGTACAAAAAAAATTTCGGTGGGGGCTTCCGGCTCCCTCCCCCCCTCCCCCCCTCGAAATTTGGGGAAGGGGGGAGTTCCCCCCAAATTTTTGATAATTTTTGAAAATGTTAAAAGCGCAGGGATAAACATGGATAAAGCTATATAATACACTCTTTTTAGCCTAATAACGTATTATCTAATGTTTTTAGCAGTAAAACATGTTTTCTTAGTTAAAAATTACGTTAGAGACATTGGCAGTGCCTGGATTTTACAAAAAAAGAATTTATAGACCTTTACCTTTAAGACCCCCCAGCTACATCCACACTGTAAACCCGAAATCAGATGAGAAGCATCTTCATGTTTTTCAAGAAACCTACATTGAAAAAAATGCCAAGCCATTGTTGCAGGCGCCTGTAAATTTTAGGATGAGGAAAGGTATATGTAGACAAATCAACCAAATATGATTGTTTGTTTTGCTTGATGTGTAGTCCTTATTGTTTATTAAAATTATTGTACTTTTTTCATTCAATAACATTAAAGGTGCGGTGCGGAGTCAAACTTTTTGTCTTCGATTTTGATAATTTTTTGTGAAAACCTAACCCCTGCCCCCAATAGCCCACAAAAATTTTTTAAACAAAATATCTCCAGTGGTTCAGGAGTAATAACCCCCCAAAAATAGCGTATTTTCACAATTCTGTACGTGAAAGATTGCTCAATGGGTATAACGTTTTAATAATTTATGCACCCAAAAAAAGCAGCTACTTTCTGCTTTAATTTGATACCTTGATTGTTAAAATTGGTGCAGTATTTGTCGAGATATTGCGTTTCTCGTACATAAACAATCGATTTTTTTGCTAAAAACACGAAGTGAAGAAAAGAAAAGTTGGGCAAACTTCACAAAACCACTGCCGTCGTTTGGTGTTTTTAATAAAAAAAATCGCGGGTTTTTTGTACTTGAAACGCAATATTTCGACAAATACTGCACCAATCTTAACGATCAAGGTATCAAATCAGAGTAGAAAGTAGCCGCTTTCTTTGAGTGTATAATTTCAAACGTAAATCGTAATACCCATTGCACAATTTTTTACCAACAGAACTGTCAAAAAATGCCATTTTTGGGGGGTCATAACTCTTGACTCACTGTAGATATTTTGTTGAAAAAATTTTTGTGGACTATTGGGGGCAGGGATAAGGTTTTCACAAAAAATATCAAAATCAAAGACAAAAAGTTTGACTCCGCACCACATTTTTATTTTTAAGCAAGATAAATGGCAAGAAATAGGCATATGCATAGTATGGAACTCGACCGCGTAGCGAAGCGAAGCGGAATTTTTTTTTGCTGTTTGGGGGTCAATTGTGGTACCAAAACTATTTAAGAGGTTGGCGCCGTGAAATCCGCCCCCCCCCAAATGAAACACTGGGTACGTAAGCAAGTGAAAAAATATTTTTATCTATGCCGACTATAATACTAAAAACGTTATGTTTGGTTACAAAGTTTTTCATGTTATTAGTACTAACGACCATAGGCATATGGAGGCAGGGAAAATTTTTTTTAAAAAAGCACAGAACTCCTTTAAAGATTTTTACTATGTTTCCTCGAAAAGCTATCAGTAGGTGTTTTCAGTTGCCTATCTCTGCTCAGAAATTGAGATTAATCTTTTAAAAGAGAAAAATAAACAGTAAACATCTAAACGTTTTTTTGCGCATTTAATATTGCCGGCGCGCATTATTTAAGTTTTATTGAATTAAATCATTTTATTTTTCATGGAATTAGAAAAAAAATTTTGACTGGTGACTGAAGATGTGTCAGCGACATGTAATTGATAAAAAAGACAAACTTTGTTAATCTCTAAAAATAGTTTTTCCAATATTTTCTTTGGTTCTTAATACAAGTAATTTGTTAATTAAAAATATTGTATTTACTTCTAATCTACATGGCTTTAGGACATTTCTGAAAAAAAGGTACGCCTCTCGGGATATGGTGTAGAATTAGCAATAAAAAATACGGAGTATAAAGCTCAAGATGATTCTAAAATTAAAGGTATAAATAAATTATTTCTCCAGACCTGTGCACTGCCCCCCTCTTGGGGTTTATTGAGGGGGGAAGGCACGGGGGCAACTTTTTCGAACGGAGGTGGGCAATAAAACGGGAGAAGCAGATGATAAAATGAAAAAAAAGGAGAAACAAAGAAGGAAAAAAGGAACAAAAAGGCGAAATTTAAGTAAAAATAGGGTTTAAAGTGGCTTAAAAAGGACTGCAAAAATTGGCGATGATGGCGTCATGATAGGTCAAAAATGGCGTCATAATTTTTGGCAATTTTTTTATATTTTTTGGCGGGGGGAGGAATAAAACATACAAACAGGGGAAGGGGAAGCAAATCCTTCAATAAAGTGGAGGGGGGCATTTCCAGGCAGTGCACAGGTCTGTTCTTCTATTAATAATTTTGATTTTGTTATTCAATTTTTTATCACGACTATTTTTAATGGCATTTATTATTAGTTATTAATCAGATAGGTTGTTGTTGTTGCATTACTTGAATGAAACTTATCTTCTCTATGCAGATTATGCAAAGGGCAGCTCTAAGAAAAGCCAGGAGGGGCGAAAAAATTTCGCCCTTCTTGGTTGAGACCAACTGATAGGTAGGCATAGGCGTAGTCAGGATTTCGGAAAGGGGGGGTCCACTCGTGAACAAAACTTCCAAAAGGGGGGCCTAGGGGGGGTCCAAATCCTAAACATTATAAAAAGGCTAAAAAAAATTTTCCGCGCTTCGCGCGAAGTGTTTATTGCTTTGTTTCTGTCACACACTTCATTATTTTCCTATTATTCAATAAAAATAAGTCTATAAAACAAAGAAAAAATTTTTGCAAACAATTTAATACCTTAAAATTTTCAATTTCCAAAACATTAACAACTGTACTTTTTTATTTTTTGGCGGGGCAATAAAACGGGGAAGCGAATCCTCCAATAAAGCGCGGGGGGGCATTTTCAGACCGTGCAAAGGTCTGGTCATACCAAGATTACAAAAACAAAGTAACACAAATTTGGAAATAGAGACTATAATTAATCGAGCGCTGAGCGGAGCGAAGCGCGAGAAAATTTTTAAAAAACGGCCGTTCTAGATCCCCAAATTTCCTTTAGAATTAGAGTACCAGGTTCTTTGTTTACACCTTATTTTTTATATTTGTAGGCTTCTAGGTTTTTTCTGTTATACTTTTTTTCGTATAACAGCTGATAAAGTTTTTATATTTAGCTAACATAACAGAGGGTGGAGCAGTAGTTGAAGAAGAAGAAGCCGAAGAAGATCTGGCCGGATTTAATTTTAAACTTTTAAAGTAACAATTTTTTTTTGTTAAAATATGAGTTGTGTGTCTAAAAATATGAAAATAAATTGTTTTGTTTTTTTTTGTACGTAAGCAATATTGTTTACAAAATATTTTACTTTCGAAAATACGAGGAAAATTTTAAAGTTCCATAAAAATATAAGGGTAATTAATATTTTAGATAAACATTTTTATATAAACATTTTGATTTGATTTTTAGGGCGAATAACCCAGATTTAAAAGATTCCCTGCAAGAATTTAAGCTTCATCTTCTGGAAGTAGACGAATTGAAAGCGCTTAAGGTTTGGCAGCTGCAGGATTTGAGCTTCCAAGCCGGGCAAAAGGTCGTTTCTGCCCCCAAACAGCAAGCTTTGTCTGTACTTCAGGACATCAGCCAAAACTTTCCGCTTCTCGCAAGGTAAAATGACTAAACTAAAGCGTTTTTTACAGGATTTCAACGGTTAAATATCTCATTAATTTATGGTGGGGCTTGGGCAACATCTCGGTATTACGTTGAGGGTTGGAAAATAGGGCTATGCTTGAAAAACTACAGTTTTTAGACAACGACAAAACTTTATGGGGAAATCCCTCAAAAATCATTTTTAGCATTTTTTGCCTTTAACTCCGTGTGATTTCAGAGGAATTGATTTTTAGCCCTTGTGGTTTTTGGAGGTATAATGCCCCCAGTCACGACCCATCCTAAATCACGTTCCTTGACTCCTCTAAGGTTAGCATTTTACGAAAAAGCGGCCAACGAAATAATCAATTTTCGGACCCTATATTTTTTTAAAGAAATTCATCACCAAAAAGTGGGAGTTTCCAGTACCAAAAACGCAAAATAGGGTATTTGTGGTGGTTAGATACAGAATAAAAAGTTTTTAAAGAATATTTCCCAAATTAAATGCTATCCACCTATGTTTAAAATAGCTTTAGAAAATAAAACACTCTGTTGTTTATTTCGCAAACAAATCCGAATAGTGGATTTTATTATAAGTTTACAAAATTGGCCATTTTTATTAGGATAGATTACATAGGTGCGCGACCTATGCATGCTTAGAGAAATATTGACCTTGAGGTTTGAGGTAAAAATCACAATTTAATTGGGAGCGCATACTCCGCGGTTAATCTTATTTTTGGGTATGATTGTGGGGTAAATCAAAATAATAGTGAGAAAAGTAATTTTGAATGGCGAAGAATGGTTTAGAAATGTTGATAAAAATACTTTAAAATTGCAAAAAAAGTGAATAAAGTAAAAAAAGACTTGTGTTGTGAACACAGGAGGGCGAGGACATGAGCATAGGGGAGGGGTTAGGGTGGGGTCCATACATAAGCATGGGGGGTAAGGTGGGGTCCACCCCCTTAGCCTCGAAATTTTGGACCCCCTAGAAAAAATCTAGAGCCCCCCTCTCCACAACATTTTTAAGTTTTGACGCCCTGCCCCCCTCTGGAATTCTCAATCGACCCCTTCCAAGCCAAATTTTGGGTATGAATTTAGGTCCAAATTCACTGTTACAAACACGGTTTTGTTGTAAAAAAACAGTGCTTTTGTACTATTTTTATACATAAATAGCCTATTTTAGTATATAAATTTCTATATTAGTGCTAAAAAACTTAAATAAATGATTTTGTGTGACTTTGTTTGGAAACCGGACCCTCCTCTGGATTTCAAATTGGTTTACCTCGGGTCGACCCCCCCTAAAAGTTAGGGGGGGATACGAACCCCCTCCTAGCTTTCTAAGGGCCATTTACCTGGGGTAGTTACCCCCCTCCTAGCTTGCCGGTCCATGCTCATGTATGGTGGGATCCGCCCCCAGCCTCAAAATTTCGGAACCCCCCTCCCTCCTAAAAAACTCTAGGTCTTTCTCCCCTCAAAATTTTTTTATTTTGACACCCTACCCCCTCTGGAATTCTCTATTGATACCCCCTTCCGTGCCAAATTTTTGTTATAAATCTAAATCAAAAACTACTGTCACAAACACGTTTTTGTAGTAAAAGACAATACTTTTGTAGCTGTTCTCACATAAATAGCCTATTTTTGTGTATAAAATTCTATATTAGTGCTAAAAAACTTAAATGAGTGATTTAAAATAATTTTGTTTAGGAACCAGACCCCCTACTAGCTTTCAAAGGGCCATTTACCCAGGGTAGCCACCCCCTAGCTTGCCGTTGCTTGCCATGCTTGCTTGCTCATGTATGGACATGCTCATGTATGGACAAGGAAGCATAGTTGGGCAGATTCCGGATTTTTTTTTGGGGGGGGGTGGCATACCCTAACCCCAGAATTTGGGGGGGCAAAAAATTTTTAGGGGTATACCTCAAATATCTCATTTTTAGCGTTTTTTATACTAGGACCCCCGCCCCCCCCCCAAATTTTAGAGGGGGTGTTCGGGGTATCCCCAAATTTTGGGGGGGGGAGGAGTTCGGCAGCAATCGATATTTTTGAGAGGGGCTATAACCCCATCCCACCCCCTAACCCTCCCCCCTGCCCACCTACGCGAGGAAGTCTTATATATTGTAAAAATTTTGCAAAAGTTGGCGAAGATTAATAGTATTTGTGCTCTTCTGTTATAATTTACTGTTTGCAGATCTTTGACAAGAGTGACAGTGGAACGAAATTTTCGCAAAGAAGTAGAACTGAATCAACAGGTAATTAGTTAATGACATTTTATTGATATCTTTTAGTTTATTAAGAATTAACGACTGCTAATTCATACTTCTTTTATGTATAAAAATTGCGTTATTTTTGAGTATGTAAACTAAAATATTGGAACTGTATTAGTTTTGATTGATATTGGCTGTTTTTATGTCAGCTGGGTTTAAATCAGCCAAGTAATCGGCTAAGTATCTGGTTAAATATGACTTCAAACAGCCGAAATTTTAGGTTTAAGCAAATCAACATGGATAGAGAGGTCAGGCTAAGGTGCATCTTCTTGCATAAAAATTTTGCTTTTCTCGCGCCAGAAATAAATTAAACTCTCTTCCCCTTCTCCGTCTACAAACCGTTTCTAATTTTAAAATACCCTCACAAATTTTCCAGCTTGTATGACTCTAATATTAGAATTTAATTTACTATAGAAAATTTTAAAGCAATAAAACATTGATGCATTGAATTTCCACACAGTATCTAAAATGTATTGTGTTTGTTATGGTGATCTATGTTATTTACTTGTAGCTAAATTGTCATTTGTCATGTTTAGCACTCTTTCGAAGAACTGGGTTTGTCTCCAGGGGAAAGTGCACTGTTTATTAATGGAATATTAATTGATTTGGATGCCATGGACATTTATCAATTATTGGACTTGTTAAAAAAAGAAGAAAAACTTTCTGCTGGATTTTTTAAAATGGGATTTAGGGTATAAAGATATGAAACATACATGCAACTAATAAGTGGATTCATTTTTAGTCTTTATTAATTTAACAAGGTTTTTTTAACAAATTTTTTGGCCTTTAGATTTGGTGCAACAGTCAAGTTAATCAAATAAATTAATTAAAAAAGAACAAAACTAATTGATTTAATCTTTAAAATAATTTAATTAAAAAAGAACAAAACTAATTGATTTCATTTCTATAAAGTACATGTTACCTGTTTTTAGAGAGAATATTTGGGGCTTTTAATGAATTTGGATTTGCACGAAGATTCTTCTTCTTACGCTCTAGATTTCAGAGAAGGATATCCCGAGGTATTAAACAAAAAAGTGCTTATTTTTTAAAGTATTAAAATAGTGTTTTCAGACGTCCGAAGCTTTACTATCTATTTAAATGCAATTGAGAAAAAAATGGGGAGTTAACAATATTTTTATAAACAAAACAACACTATTTTTTAAATTTTCTCAATTAATACAATAATGATTATTTGGAGTTAAAAACGATTATTTGTTGTAACTGACACTACCTCGAACACCTGTAAAACCTCTTCTGACTAAAACTTTGCAAGAAAAGTCGCACATCTACATCTTCTTTTCTTTTGTTTGTTTTGCGATAATATTCGCAGCGCAAAGAAACCATCCTTGAGTGCAAAAATGGCAATTTCTACGGAAAGAAGACAAACAGTAAGCTGAAAATCGCTCCACAAAAAAATTAGCAGAAAATGGCGGATTTTCGCGAGAAAAACTGTGCAATGTTGGGAATGTCCGTCTTTTTTAGCAAGATTTGGCTCAAAAATTTAGTGTATAGTTTTCTCTTGATGTGTTATTTTTTTAATTTTATTAAGAAATTTTCCATTTAGTTTATTAGGTCTTTTAACTTTTGCAAGTATTATGGCATTAATATTTAAATGGAATATAATTTTTGTGTTTCCTATGGTTTTAGTATATTAACAATCTCGATTCGGATCCAGCCTACCGTGACTGGGGTAATAGTGTTAGACTTTTGGTTCAACCCTATTTTCCTGGAATGATTCGACCCATAGGCCGTAATTTTTTTACCTTGGTAAGACAAAACTGATATTAACATATTCTTTTTTCACCCTTCATGCATTAGGAACAGTGTATGCGAGCTCCGTCAGCTGCAGTACTGCATGATATTTTGGAATTAATGCACAGACGAGAAAATGTTAATAACACACAGTGATAATAAAAAGTGGGTCCGATTCGTCAGAAGTCAATTTTGGGTGTTCTTGATTCCAATTAAACTCCTTTTCGAAAACATAAACATCTTTAGAAGTTTTGGTTTTTAAGCATCACCGCAAACTTTTTTTCTGCTATTCAGCGCAATTAAGGCACCAAGCAACACATGTAAATTAACAAACAATTGTAGCAAACAAGCCATTGCGATCTATTTAAGTTTTTTATAATATAAATTTTAATTATTAATTACTTTTGCTGGGTATTCCCTAATCCTTAATTAATTTTTTTTTAATTTTGACAAAAACCTTTTTTTTTAAATTATAACATGATCATTCCTTACATTTCACTTATTAATAGAGTTATATGCATGCATACAAAAATTTTTGTCTTGACATTTAAACAAAAAGTCAGGTAGGACCAAAAAAAACCGATAATCTAAAAAAATCATTCACAAAGTTTTATTCAAATAAAAATTGACGCAGTTTAAAAATGATTTATTATTTTTGAATTTTTATAACTTTTCTGCTTTAAAACTATCAATTGTAATAGTAATCGAAATTTTGTAATTATTATATTTAAACATAAAACATGGGAGATAATGTTCAAAAATGTTATTATTAGAATTATTATAAATTACAAATAGTTTTATTTTTACTTTAAAAAATACTGTTGTTTGTAGTGCATTCATAGTATAACAATCGCTAGGGTTGCTTTGTTTTCTTAAATATTGTTATATATTTTAAATTTTGGTATTTTAAATAATTTAGATTTTTATTGTTGATCCAGCCAGCAAAGAAGGAAAAAGTTTACTAAAGATTGCCTATTCATTTTACTCCCATGAAATACCATTAAGGTAAGCTGCTAAGTTAAGCTAAGTTAAATAGACATTCATGGCGTTTTCTTTTCAAAAATTTCATTTTTATTAAATAAATCGTTTGTAAAACATTTTATTCTTAAGACTATTGGAAATTCAATAGTTAGTTAGCATAGCCAGTTTTCCCTCAGGTGATTTCCTCCAGTAATGGTGCTGCCTTTGCGGGTTGAAGCCATAGGTCTTCTACTTTTAATGTGGTATGATTTTTGGTGCAGTTAAAAATTTGGTGGACATCATGAGGTTTCCTGTTGCATTTTGGGCATTCATTTTTGATTAGAGAGTTTATTCTTGATTTGTATGAATATAGATGATGAAAAAATCCGGATCTTAGTTGTGACAGGAATGTTCTTGATTTTCTTGGAAGGTGTTTTTCACTTTGGTGTATTTTATGGGATTTGCTTGTTATTAGAGGATTAGGTTGGAGTTGAGATAGAGATTCTTTTACGAAATAGGTGTGAATGTTAGTCTGGAGAGCTTTTTTGGCGAGAGTTTGGTTTGAAGAAACTTTCTGCTATTGGACCATATTATTTTGATTGGAGGTTGTGTTTCATTTCTCTTGGCCTAGATTTGTTCACTGTGATTTTGTTGGATGGGTGAGTCTGTTGCATAGTTTTGGCGAGAAATTGTGTTGCGAGGAGAGATGTATGGTTTTTGATTGGTAGTACTTTAGTTTTTTGATACAGATTATCTTATGAAGCCATTTTGTGGCTGCCAGTTGCTATTCTAAGAGCTAAATTTAGTGTTGATTGGAGTTGGTGATAATGGGATTTAGAGAGGTTGGTGACCATATTGGTGTTCCGTAGTTGAGGATGGGTTGCCCTATAGCTTTGTATGAGGTTACAATTGTTTCTTTTTGTTGTCCCCAGCTGGTACAAGCTAGGGCTTTGAGGATACTGTTGCGCCTAAACGCTTATTCTAACACTTATATT
>JASAMX010011035.1:0-29390 GCA_030248175.1 Microlaimidae sp. YZB2_3 | reverse complement strand
TTTGGCGAAGCATTTTAACAAAACGTTTTGTAACAATAAACAGAAGGAAGCCTACTGGTTAGTTTTACCAACATGAGATCCTTTTTTCTTTGATTTTCCAAATTTTTCTCTTCCTTCACGACCTTCGGTGGGACTGATGCCAAGCGAGATTCTTTATCCTAAAACTGCAAATTTAAAATTCAATTCTAATTAAAAATGTAATTTGACCAACTTGAAAATAATACCCGCTTTTTAACCTATTTCCCGCGATGAACGTTTTGCATGCCCCCTTCTTCTTCTCCCGCATATTTTGAGGGTTTCCACCTGTTTTAAGATTTCTGACACTATAACTAATTCTCAATTCCACCCCTCTCTCCACCCACGGATCATATCAGACCTGAGCACTCGCCCCCCCCCCCTCCGCGGGTTTTATTGGCGGGCAATTCCAAATAAGGGGGGGTACGGGGGGCAATATTTTTTGAAAATGTGGGGGGGGGCAATAAAACGGGGGGGGGGGGGCAATCAGGAGAAAAAAAAAAAAAAGAGAGAAAATAGACGGAAAAAAGAAAAAAGGGACAAAAAAAACGAAATTTAGTGGGGGCATTTCTTCTTAATGGAGTTGTTGATTCTAGATTTGAAAGAGTTGAGGCGGTGGCAATGTCCGGATCTAAATTGTGCCAGGAAAAATGGAAAAAAGGAAAAAAAGTTTTTATTTAATAGTCATGTTCTTAAAAAAGTGTGGCATATTCTACCTGTTTTCGCTTTTTGTGCAGTCTCTCGATGTCAGCTAGACGCGGCATGGCCTCGCGTTTCCCAGTCATCAAGACGGCGGATGAGGGGTCGTCCTCCAGAGCTTCCAGGGGCACTTCCCCTTTCCGCTTCCTGGAACTCCGAAGCGGTTGGATTTGTTTCTTCAACTGGTACGCGGAGATTTTCCTGAAGTAAAATATTAAATAAGGTAATTGGCTTAAATTCGGACAGGCCTTAGTTTCGGCCGCCGGCTGTTATTTTTCCCATGCCTAAAATTATCAAATAAATTGCATATAGGTGAAAAGATCGTCATGTCACCCCTCTAGCCGTGCATAGTTTATTTGATAAATTTGCACATAGCAAAATCAATAATTGATCGCCGAAACTAAGGCCTAGTTGAATTTAATTCAGTTACCATACTACAAAAAAATCTTACAATCTCACACAATGTCTAAAGTGCGTTCGCGACTATAATTACCGTTTTTTTTGTTAGACAGCGTTTTCTTTCTGAATAGCGTCAGCGATAGATTCTGTTCGCCCACGTTGCGCGTTGGTTCCCGTTTTAAAGTGAGAATTAAAGTCTGTTCAAAAATGATTGAAACTGGTGTAATTTGTCAAGTGAGCATATCTCGCTAATGAATGGTACGGTTGATTTATAAAAGTTTTATTAATGTATCAAGTTTTATGTTAACTATACATTGATATAATTACCATTTAAATTAATTAATCCGTTAGTGTCATATGACAACTTAAAATTTTTTCAAAAGCGCATCATTTTTTACAGCTTATAGTTTTTTTTGCCATAAAAACCAGCCTTTTGTAGTGGCAAGATATGGTGTTTTTGTGGTAAGCAAACACCTACCGATATTTTAAAGGCTGGTTCATACTTATGACAAAACGTCCTTTGGACAAAGTCCAAAGGACAAATACAATGTAAAAACGTCCTTTGGACTTTGTCCAAAGGACAAAGTCCAAAGGACAAAGTCCAAAGGACAAAATCCAAAGGACAACGTGTTCATACTTTTTGCCCTTTGGACTTTTCCCTTTGGGTTTTGTAGGACAAATTTTAGGTAGTATTCATACTTCGTCCAAAGGAAAAAATCCGAAGGACGTTTTGGCTTGTCCAAAGGACGTTTTGGCTTTTCTAAAATTGTCCTTTGTACTTTGTCCAAAGGACAAATTTTAAGTAGCATTTATACTTCGTTCTAAGGACGTTTTGGCTTGTCCAAAGGACGTTTTGGCTTTTCTAAAATTGTCCTTTGGACTTTGTCCAAAGGAAAAATTCTAAGTAGCATTCATACTTCGTCCAAAGGAAAAAAGTCCAAAAGACGTTTTGGCTTGTCCAAAGGACGTTTTGGCATTTCTAAAATTGTCCTTTGTACTTTGTCCAAAGGACAAATTTTAAGTAGCATTTATACTTCGTCCAAAGGAAAAAGTCCGAAGGACGTTTTGGCTTGTCCAAAGGACGTTTTGGCTTTTCTAAAATTGTCCTTTAGACTTTGTTCAAAGGACAAATTTTAAGTAGCATTCATATTTCGTCCAAAGGAAAAAGTCCGAAGGACGTTTTGTCAAATATATAAACCAGCCTTAAGACCCACCTAAACTCCTCCTGCGTCAGAATTCGACCGGAACTTATAAGCTCCGCTTTTTCTCGGTTAGAAACCGGGTTTTCGGCCGCGTTTTCTCCAACGTCATCCTCGTTATTTTCATTATCACCAGCAAAAGTGGCACTTTCACCAGCATCCGCGGTGGACTGCCGCGGTTCTTTATTGTCTTTTTTATTTAGATGATTTGAATCTTTATCGTCAGTCGCCTCGTCTCTTGTTCCTCTTCGGACAGCGAAGAGGAACAAGACGAGAGCGACGGCCAATCCGAAAATGACGATAAGGATTCAAATCATCTAAATAAAAAAGACAATAAAGAACCGCGGCAGTCCACCGCGGATGCTGGTGAGGGTCTTCTCGGTTTTTCGTCTTCTCGGGGTGTTTGGTGGGTCCCTGTTTTCTTTCAAATCCTTACTTTTTCCTTTGGACGAAATATGAATGCTACTTAAAATTTGTCCTTTGAACAAAGTCTAAAGGACAATTTTAGAAAAGCCAAAACGTCCTTTGGACAAGCCAAAACGTCCTTCGGACTTTTTCCTTTGGACGAAGTATAAATGCTACTTAAAATTTGTCCTTTGGACAAAGTACAAAGGACAATTTTAGAAAAGCCAAAACGTCCTTTGGACAAGCCAAAACGTCCTTTGGACTTTTTCCTTTGGACGAAGTATGAATGCTACTTAGAATTTTTCCTTTGGACAAAGTCCAAAGGACAATTTTAGAAAAGCCAAAACGTCCTTTGGACAAGCCAAAACGTCCTTAGAACGAAGTATAAATGCTACTTAAAATTTGTCCTTTGGACAAAGTACAAAGGACAATTTTAGAAAAGCCAAAACGTCCTTTGGACTTTTTCCTTTGGACGAAGTATGAATACTACCTAAAATTTGTCCTACAAAACCCAAACGGAAAAGTCCAAAGGGCAAAAAGTATGAACACGTTGTCCTTTGGATTTTGTCCTTTGGACTTTGTCCTTTGGACAAAGTCCAAAGGACGTTTTTACATTGTATTTGTCCTTTGGACTTTGTCCAAAGGACGTTTTGTCATAAGTATGAACCAGCCTTTAAAATATCGGTAGGTGTTTGCTTACCACAAAAACACCATATCTTGCCACTACAAAAGGCTGGTTTTTATGGCAAAAAAAACTATAAGCTGTAAAAAATGATGCGCTTTTGAAAAAATTTTAAGTTGTCATATGACACTAACGGATTAATTAATTTAAATGGTAATTATATCAATGTATAGTTAATATAAAACTTGATACATTAATAAAACTTTTATAAATCAACCGTACCATTCATTAGCGAGATATGCTCACTTGACAAATTACACCAGTTTCAATCATTTTTGAACAGACTTTAATTCTCACTTTAAAACGGGAACCAACGCGCAACGTGGGCGAACAGAATCTATCGCTGACGCTATTCAGAAAGAAAACGCTGTCTAACAAAAAAAAACGGTAAATATAGTCGCGAACGCACTTTAGACATTGTGTGAGATTGTAAGATTTTTTCGTAGTATGGTAACTGAATTAAATTCAACTAGGCCTTAGTTTCGGCGATCAATTATTGATTTTGCTATGTGCAAATTTATCAAATAAACTATGCACGGCTAGAGGGGTGACATGACGATCTTTTCACCTATATGCAATTTATTTGATAATTTTAGGCATGGGAAAAATAACAGCCGGCGGCCGAAACTAAGGCCTGTCCGAATTTAAGTCAATTACCTTATTTAATATTTTACTTCAGGAAAATCTCCGCGTACCAGTTGAAGAAACAAATCCAACCGCTTCGGAGCTCCAGGAAGCGGAAAGGGGAAGTGCCCCTGGAAGCTCTGGAGGACGACCCCTCATCCGCCGTCTTGATGACTGGGAAACGCGAGGCCATGCCAAGTCTAGCTGACATCGAGAGACTGCACAAGAAGCGAAAACAGGTAGAATATGCCACACTTTTTTAAGAACATGACTATTAAATAAAAACTTTTTTTCCTTTTTTCCATTTTTCCTGGCACAACTTAGATCCGGACATTGCCACCGCCTCAACTCGTTCAAATCCAGAATCAACAACTCCATCAAGAAGAAATGCCCCCACTAAATTTTGTTTTTTTGTCCCTTTTTTCTTTTTTCCGTCTTTTTTTCTCTTTTTTTTCTTTTTCTCCCCTGATTGCCCCCCCCGTTTTATTGCCCCCCCCCCCACCGTTTCAAAAAAATTGCTCCCCGTGCCACCCCTTATTTTGGAATTGCCCCCCAATAAAACCCCCGGAGGGGGGGGGGCAATGCTCAGGTCTGATATGATCCATAGGTAAAAAAGGGGTGGAATTAGAATCATTATAGTGTCAAAAATATTAAAACAGGTGAAAACCCTCAAAATATGCGGGAGAAGAAGAAGGGGGCGTGAAAACGTTCATCGCGGGATACAGGTTAATACAGCGGGTATTATTTCATTAATTAAATTACATTTTAATTAAATTAAATTTTAATCGCAGTTTTAGGATAAAGAATCTCGCTTGGCATCAGTTCACGAAGGTCGTGAAGGAAGAGAAAAATTTGGAAAACCAAAGAAAAAAGGATCTCATGTCGGTAGAACTAACAAGTAGGCTTCCTTCTGTTTATTGTTACAAAACGTTTTGTTAAAATGCTTAGCCAAATTAAGCGGAAAATTTATGCAATTGCGACATTTCCTGTTGTATTGATGTTTTAAAAATACGACGTCCAATCAAAATTTAAGTTATAAATTGAAGTGCAAGTCAGTCTTTAAGGTAATGAGGCAAGGACTACAGGTTCAACCGCTATATCATACATGGGCACGGGGGAATCGGGGGGGGGGTTAACCCCCCAAATTCTGAGAAGGGGGTTTAACCCCCCCCCCTCACTCAGAAGTGGGGAGGGGGAGAAAAAGTTAACCCCCCCAATTTTGGAAAAATGAAGAAAAAAAGTCTTTAAAATGACTTCTAACTGCCTCCAAACTTAAGTTTTCAGGTCAAAATGAATGTTTTAATCAATAAAAAGCTCAAAAATGCAATGAAAAGGGCTTTTTGACCTAAAATTAGCGTTTTTTACCTATTTTTCCTTCAAAATCGAAAAACGATATGGGTAAAATGCACTCCAGAAAAATAACGATATGGGTATTTTGCGTTTCTCGGATTTAACCCCCCCTAATTTGGGGTTTCATCCCCCCCACTCCGGACCAACTTGCCCATGTATGCCCTATATCGTCCATTTTTGGCCAAAGGCTAAATATAGCAATTTTTTTCTTTCTGCCAAAAACTCAATTATTTTTCGGCCTTTTTTTTGGACGTCAGACAATAATAAAAAAATTCAGTTTTAATAATTAAGCAACAAAGCTTTTGTTTTTATTAAATACCTCAGTGCAGGGGTGCATTACGCAGTGACACTTCACGCCACAGAAAAATTAACTGATAGTCTATCATTACCAACTAATAGTTCATCATAGATTACCTATTTATACGAAATTTCTTGTTTACTCTGGTGTTTTTAATACGCTACAGCAAAACTAATATTACCAATCTATGCGGATTGTTATTTATTTAAATTCTTGTTGTGTTTTTTTTTTCCAGAAAGCTGTCAAAAAATAAAAGTTTTCAAATGATAAAACAGAAGAAAAAGCAAAAAGGGAAGCGAAGCTTTCAGGAACGCCAGAGAGCTCTCAAGAAACATTTGCAACACCAACGAAAAATGAAATGAATATCAAAAATTCCGTTGTTAGACCTGTGATCTTCTAGCAGTGTTTTTTTTTTCTTCAATTTACGAGTATAATAATGTTATATTCGATTTACGAGTATAATAATGTTATATTCGGGGCCTTGTGTTGTTTTATTGTTATTCAGATTGTTACAAATAATAAAATATTGAAATGAATATTATTGTTAAATATTGATGTATTGGTATTTTACCATTATTTTGTTTAATTGGCAAAATAATACCTTAAAAAAGTTAAAAATAAAAATGAAGCTTATTTTAAATCTTTTTTCAAGTTGAATAATCCGTTAGTGTAAAGTGAATTATTGTTTTGTTGTAGTTTTATAAGAAAATAGTTGTCTAGTTAAAGGCAAATTATTAATTCAAATCAGAATTCAATTCATTGTATTTATCAGCTTTATTTCAAGGAGGTAGATGTTTCTGTGTTAAATTGTTAACAACCCTAAAAAGTTTTCTGCAATAATACAGCGCAGTTTTTACGGCGTGCATTAAATAATATATGAATCTAACCTGTTCATATTTTTGGGATTTTCCTAAATTTGATTGGTTTCATTCCTTAATTAACATTTCCCTGATATCTATTATTGCAAGAATTCTAATAATGTTTTTATATGTTCATGCAAAAATTTTATAAATTTTGTATTTTTAAAAATTTTAAATCGTTAATTAGCACAAAATACGTGTATTTTCTGCCGTGAATGAAATAAACGCAGTAACTTAATTTATATGGTGTTGCTAACGCGGGTTAAACTTTACATAACCTAATACATAAGTTTTCTTTGACTAGTTTGTGTTTTCGTAATCAGAGTATTAATTTGATGCCGGAAACTACTTGGGCAAATTAAATTTTAAAAAACCATGAAAATCTACCTTATGCGATTTAAAATCAGATTTATGAATTAAAAAAGCGGAATGAGTTTAAGTTTTCGTTATAGAAATCTTTCTAAGCAAATTTCGGAATAAGACAAAAGGCACCACAAACAGTTACAGAATGACGGCTCACACCGGAGTCGCAAGTGAAAACACACTGTCACATTCGTCGTTACTCTGACACAAAGAGTCACAATCAGTATAAAATTAACGTGACTGACGCAAATTCTGTTTACTATTTGTGTGTGTGTTAAAGAATAAAAAGAGTCACAGTTACGAGTATTTTATGACGCTTCTGACTCATTGTGTCAACTGTCGCATTCGCAACGACGCATTGTCAATTGTCGCTGCTGTGTGATTGTGAACGTGTTGTTAAGGCTGGTTCATACTTATGGCAAAACGTCCTTTGGATTTTGTCCAAAGGACAACGTGTTCCTACTTTTTGTCCTTTGGACTTTTCCCTTTGAATTTTGTCCTTTGGATTTTGTCCAAAGGACAACGTGTTCCTACTTTTTGTCCTTTGGACTTTTCCCTTTGAATTTTGTCCTTTGGATTTTGTCCAAAGGACAACGTGTTCCTACTTTTTGTCGTTTGGACTTTTCCCTTTGAATTTTGTCCTTTGGACTTTGTCCAAAGGACATATTCTAAGTAGCGTTCATACTTCGTCCAAAGGCAAAAGTTCAAAGGACGTTTTGGCTTGTCCAAAGAACGTTTTGGCTTTTCTAAAATTCTCCTTTGGACTTTGTCCAAAGGACGTTTTGTCATAAGTATGAACCAGCCTTTACTCGTCGAACCCGTGTGAACTAAACCTTAGTGTTTCATATTGAAATATGTACGTTTTATATTATTTATGCGCATGGAACTCATTATATTGATTCGGATTCGTTTTATTGTAACTCCAACAGAAATAAAGGTTATTATAATGATATGTGAAATAGGGGGGGAAGTGTGGGGTCCACCCCCCTTAGCCTTGAAATTTTTGGACCCCCCATAGACAAAAAGCTAGGTCCCTCTCCTTCTCCCCCCAAATTTCCGAATTTTTTACCCCTTACCCCCTCCAGAATTTGAAATCTGACCCTCCCCCTCTCCTCTCGGGAAAATTTTAGGTACTTTTTTATACTAAAATTTTTTCAAAAACGTAAATTTTTAACACACATTCATGTTTTTACACCCTTTTTATACCAAAATATCGCTTTTTGTTCAATAAAATGTAGTATTATTGTATAAAAAGAACAATTTTTAAAGTTATTATGGTTTAAAACAGTTTTGCTTTGGACACCGGACACCACCTGACCCCTCTGTAGATTTAAAAATTTCGCACCCCGGGTCGACCCCCCTAAAAAGCTAGGGGGGTCACGACCCTCCTGGGACATCCCTCCTAGAACTAAAAATTTGATTTACCCCGGGTAACCACCCCCCCCCCTCCTAGCTGCCGAGAGACCGTTCTCACCTATGATTATAACATGATAATTAATAGTTGTAGTGTTTCCTGTAAGGCAAGAGATGGCGGAGTTCGCCATCGAAATGGACGAACCGCACGAAGACAACCGGCAACCTTGCGAGGATTTCGAGGAAGCCGAAAGCAACGGAACCAATGCCGCCCTCACCATTCAAGAAGACCGGGAAACCCCCGCTGAACACAACAGTCACGCGGTGGACTGGAACCAATCGGAAGGAGCCCAGCCGGGCGATGACGTCACGGCCGACCAATCAGCGGCGCCCGCCAACGATTACGAGGACGATGACGTCACGGCCGACCAATCAGCGGCGCCCGCCGACGATTACGAGGACCAGTACGAGGAGTACGATTCGCTGGAAGGCGGGGAGAACGGAAACGCACCAACAACGGCCGACGGGCAACAGCGGAGTTTCGGTGATTTGATCAACGGGCACGGACCCACAACGTCCCAGAGTTTCGGGGATTTGATCAGCGGGAACGGACCCGCGCAGAATCTCATGGCAACACTGGCGGCGAATCTGCTGCTGCAACAGGCCGGCATGGCGGCCAACAATCAGAAGTAGGCAGTTATATCCATAGGTGTTTTGGTCGGGGCGGCAGGGGAGCGGGGAGGGGGAGAAAGGCCAAAAAGGGGGGGGGGGGGGGGGTCGGGAGGTCCGGGCCCTGGGGGGGAGAGCCCCGGGTGCGAGATTTCAAATTTAGGGGGGGGGGGTCCAGGAAGGTCCGACCCCCTGGCTTGTAGACCGGTGCGAGATTTAAATTTGGGGGTGGGCAATTTAATTTTTTAGCAAAATTTTTTTAAACTCAATAATTTAACTGTTCTTTAGGTCTAATATTAATTTTATGTCTTAAAAACAGCAGCCTATTTAGGCCTAAAAAGTGTATTTAAACGCTTTTTTAACTAAAACTGTGTTTTTGACAGAAATAAAAAAAATATACTTCCAAATTGGTCGGGAGGACGGGGGAGGCGGGTCAGCCTCGCTAGGGGGGTCAGGCCGGACCGCTCTCGAGCTTTGGGGGGGAGGGGGGGCCCCTGAATTTTTCCCTCGAGTCAGAAAATTTTGGCTCTAGGGGGGGTGCACCCCTCTGTCCCGGGAAAGAAACAGGCAACTAAAAACCTGTGTTTTTGACAGTAAATAAAAAAATATATTCCTTTGGTCGGGAGGAGGGGGAGGGGGTCAGCTCGCTAGGGGGGTCAGGCCGGACGCTCGATTTGGGGGAGGGGGGGGCCTTTTTGAGGGGGGGTCCAATTTTGGCTCTAGGGGTGCACCCCTCCAAAAAAACACCTATAGTTAAACCTGTGTTTCTGACGAATAAAAAAAAATCTTGCAATTGGTAGGAGGGACAACGCGCTCGCTGGGTCGGCGGACGCTCTCGAGCTTTGGGGGGAGGGGGGGCCTGAATTTTTCTAGGGGGGGTCAAATTTGGCTCTAGGGGGGGTGCACCCCTCTGTCCCCCCAAAAAAACACCTATAATTATATCATATTTAATTTTTTACCTTCTCATTTAATTGGATTATCTATTTATAATTGCGAAAAGTAGGTGGATTGATAAAAATTGAGTGAATTTAATTAGAGTGCTAGCTGGCTTAAAATTATAATTTGGCAAGGCTAAACCGGTTCATGCGTAGAAGTTTTTTAAAATCGCTTTTTTCGGCACGAAATATAAGCTCTTGAATATTTGCAACCTGCTCATTTTAATTAGACTAGAAATAAAGTGTTTATTATGAACTACAAAGTAGAACCATGAGCCTTTACATTAGTTTAGTTTTCCAGTCATACATGAGCATGGACCGGCAAGCTGGTGGAGGGGGGAGGTGGCTACCCCTGGAAAATGGCTCTTTGAAACGTACATGGGCAAGTTGATTCGGAGTGGGGGGGGGGTTAAATCAAATCCCAAATTAGGGGGATTAAAATCCGAGAAACGCAGAATACCCATATAGTTTTTTTTTCTGGAGTGCATTTTACCCATATCGTTTTTCGATTTTGAAGAAAATAGGTAAAAAACGCCAATTTTAGGTCAAAAATCCCTTTTTTATTGCATTTTTGAGCTTTTTATTGTTTAAAACATTCATTTTAGCCTCAAAACTTAAGTTTAGAGGCAGTTAGAAGTCTTTTTAAAGACATTTTTTCTTCATTTTTCCAAGATTGGGGGGGTTAACCTTTCGCGCCCACTTTTGAGTGTGGGGGGTAAACCCCCCTTCTCAGAATTTGGGAGGTTAACCCCCCCCCAACCCCTCCCTTTGTGCCCATGTATGCTTTGAAAGCTAGGAGGGGGGTCCGTATCCCTCTAGCTTTTTATGGGGGGGTCGACCCAGGGTAGACCAGTTTGAAATACCGAGGGGGGTCAGACGGGGTCTAGTTTCCAAACAAAGTCACATTAAATCATTTAAGTTTTTTAGTACTAATATAGTATTGTATATACTAAACAAGGCTATTTATCTATAAAAAGAGTACAAAAGTACTGTTTTTTACTACAAAACCGTGTTTGTGACGGTAAATTTTGACCTAAATTCATACCCAAAATTTGGTTCGGAAGGGGGGAAGGGGTCGATTTAGAATTCCAGAGGGGGGTAGGGTGTCAAAATTTAAAAATTTTGGGGGAAGCGGCCCCCCTTGATTTTTTTAGGGGGGTCCAAATTTCGAGGCTATGGGGGGTGAAACCACCCTACCCCTCCCCCCCTATGCTCATGTATGTTCCCAGTATACAAAAGGAAAATCATGTCAAAGAGTGCAATTACAGTTTTTTACTAAAGGTGCAACATAACAAACCTAATAAAAACACTATTGTGATTGTCCCATCTTTTTGCAACCGATCATGATAAAATAAATTTTGGTCAATACTACTATAAATCACAATGATTTTTTGTGAATGTAATGGTAGCAAAAATATAATATACCGAAAAATGTGCAACTCCAATATAAAAAAGTAAGTAAAAAAGACTAGATAAAAGAGCATAGGCCATTAGAAAGGGGGCCGGGTAAGGTACCTCGAGCCTGGGTTTGCCTGTTCCCCCCCCTCCCCCCTCGGGTGTTCTGTTTCCATTTAAATGGCACCCTCCATTATAATGGCATAGTAGCCATTTTAATTCTCACGAATTAAATAAGATTAGGCTATAAAAAGAGGAAAAAGTTATTAGGTTTAAACTGTTTTGCTTTGGAAGGACCCCACCTGCCCCCCTCTGGGGTTTTTCGCCCCGGTGGACCCCTAGCTGGGGTACGGACCCCTGGAGCTGCTCCTTGAATTTGATTCGATCTCTCGCCCCTAGGCTGGCAACGCGTGGCCTATAATAGCCCTTATAGGTAGTATAGCCGTCTTTTGATCTCCAATTGACAATGAGAGGAGGCCATTATAATAGCCATTTATTGATTAAATTTCACTTCATAGTATACTCAAAAGTGTAATACTCTCCGGGCCGCATGAGTTTTCTCGTGTCGGACAGTATTACACCGACACAAAAACTTGTGCGGCCCGGGCAGTATCACACTTGTGAGTATATTATGTAAAGTAAAATTAAATCAATAAAAGGCTATTATAATGGCTTTCTCTCCATTTTAATTCGCGCGAATTAAAATGACTACTATGTCATTATAATGGAGGTGCTATTTAAATGGAGAGGCTCATTATAGTGCCCTTTTTTTACATACTTTTTATAGGAGTTGCACATTTGTAGGTATATTATTATATTTTTGATGGTAGTAGGTAGTACACTATTTATATTCGTAAAACAATATTGCACTACCTAGCAAGTAGTTCAGTTAGTTTAGTTACTGCTGTATGTTAGCCGTTAAAAATCAACAAAACTTTAAAAGCGTTAATTCTTTTAGTGGACTTGAAAACGGCGGGCAATTTAATGTTGATCCTTCCTTATTTTCGACGACTTTCAGGTTGGTTTCGTTTTTGCATTTTATAGTGTTGTTGTTGTTTTTCATAGATAAATAAGGGGGTAGGGTGGGGTCCATCCCCACCGAGCCTCGAAATTTTGGGGGCCCCCCTAGAAAAAAATCCAGGCCCCCCTCCCCCCAAATTATCAAATTTTTACCCCTGACCCCCCTCTAGATTTTGAAATCTGACCCCTCCCCTCATACATGGGCAAGTTGGTCCGGAGTGGGGGGGGGTTAAACCCCAAATTAGGGGGGGGTTAAAATCCGAGAAACGCAAAATACCCATATCGTTTTTTTTCTGGAGTGCATTTTACCCATATCGTTTTTCGATTTTGAAGGAAAAATAGGTAAAAAACGCTAATTTAAGGTCAAAAAGCCCTTTTTATTGCATTTTTGAGTTTTTTATTGCTTAAAACATTCATTTGGACCTCAAAACTTAAGTTTGGAGGCAGTTAGAAGTCATTTTAAAGACATTTTTTTTCTTCATTTTTACAAAATTGGGGGGGGGGGGTTAACTTCCCCCCCCACTTCTGAGTGGGGGGGGGGGGGGTTAAACCCCACTTGTCGGACGTTGGGGGGGGGGGGTTAACCCCCCCCCCCAACCCCCCCCCCCGTGCCCATGTATGCCTACAACCCCCCTCCCCCTCTCGAGAAAATTTTAAGTACTTTTTTGTACTAAATTTTATTGCAAAGACGTGAATTTTTTAACACAAATTCATGTTTTTACACCCTTTTTATACCTAAATAATTCTTTTTATTCAATAAAATGTAGTATTATCTTATAAAAAAAACTATTATTAAATATTGAATGATTAAAAGTATTTTGTTTCGGAAATCGGACCCCACCTGACCCCCCTCTAGGTTTCGAAATCTTCCACCCTGGGTCGACCTCCCCCCTAGAAACCTAGGAGGGTTCGAACCCCCTAGGACTCCCCTTCTAGATTTTTAAATTTCATTTACCCGGGGTAAACACCCCTCCCCTAGTTTTTTGACCGTGTTCATCTATGTTGTTGTTGCATTACCTGAAACTTATCTCCCCTATGCAGATTATACAAAGGACAGGCGCTGAGACAAGCCAGGTTTATAGTGTTGCCTAATACATGTGCACATTATTTATCTGCTTAATTGACTGGACATAATTGAACTTATTATATTTTCAAAAAAAATTTTAAAACTAGAAGTGTATAACATGAAAAATATGCGTTTCTAATAATGCATAGGGCTGCCCACCTATGGTTTGACATTAACAACAACATTTTTAATTTGCCTTTTTAATGAATGCAGATCCAGAAGCCGCATTTATACAGCGAGATTAACCAAGGATTAGGGAAAAAACGCTGCTGCTCATGTACGACGTTTGTGGTTTGTGTGTGGTTTGTGGCAGGTTGCCGCCAGAGGTGTTGGCCGCTTAACGCACACCGATTCATCTCTCTCTGACAGCAACACCTAAGTACATTACTATAAAAGGAGGGACTAGATATAAATAAAACCAAACTTGTGGCAGGTTTTTTGTAAAATAGTAAGATCAATATCAGGCGACTTAAAAAATGCTTTATTTGAAGACCTCGGAATGGGTGAACACTGCATGCAGTGAACACTAGCGGTAAAGATTGCCAACTTCGTTATTAATGTTGGACGAAGAGTCTCAACCATAGGGGTGAAACTTTTTGCCCCTCCTGGCTTGTCTTAGCGCCTGCTCTTTGCGTAATCTGCATAGAGTAGATAAGTTTCAGGTAATGCAACAACAACAACAAAGAAAAAAAAACTTAATCGACTTCTTATTGGCTATCTGAACACTATAATATCTGCCTTTGACAAAGGCAGATAATATTGTGTTCAGATAGCCAATAAGAATGATTGCCAATAGCCAATCAGATAGCCAATAGCCAATAAGAATCAGATATCCAATCAGTTTCAGGTAATGCAACAACAACAACAATGGAAAAAAACTTAATCGACTTCTTATTGGCTACCTGAACACAATAATATCTGCCTTTGACAAAGGCAGATATTATTGCCAAAAATGACAAATCGTCGTTTTTGACAATCGTGATTAATCAACATTGTCCACGCAGCCAATAAACTGTCTAATTAAGTTTTTTTCTTTATCCGTGGCTAATCGCGCTTTATGAATGCGGCTTTAACTGGCGTTTGCGATTCTTTGCCTTTGCCTGATTCCTTTGCCTCCGCGCTTACTTATGTGACGTCTAGAAATATTAGGTCGAATATAATCGAGTTTTTGAAAAGATTGTTAAACAATTGCTTTTTTTGGCTGAAAAATGGTCGTTAACAGGACTTAAATCCGTAATCTCCAGCCTCAGTGTGTCATTTACTGATGTGCTGCTTTAAGGCTGGTTCATACTTATGACAAAATGTCCTTTGGACAAAGTCCAAAGCACAATTTTAGAAAAGCCAAAACGTCCTTTGGACTTTTTTCTTTGGACAAAGTATGAACGCTACTTGAAATTTGTCAAAGGTCAAAATCCAAAAAAAAAAATCCAGAGGACAAAAAGTATGAACACGTTGTCCTTTGGACAAAATCCAAAGGACAAATTCAAAAGGACTTCGGACGTCCTTTGAACTTTGTCCAAAGGTCTTTGGACGTCCTTTGGAAACCTCCTTTGGAATCTGTCCAAAGGACGTTTTGTCGTAAGTATGAACCAGCCTTAACACCATCACCCGCAAGCTTTACAATAGAATTCGTATTTATAGGGCGTCAGACCTGTGCACGGTCTGAAAATGCCCCCCCTGTTTTATTGGGAGATTTGCCCCCCCCCCCCGTTATTTCGCCCCCCCCCGCCAGAAAAAGAAAAAGTACCCTAAAAATATGACGACATTTTTGACCTATGATGACGCCATCATCGCAATTTTTTTGCAGTTTTTAGCCTATTTCAATGTATTTTAAGCCATTTTAGACCTATTTAAACCTTCTGTTGTCCCTTTTTTCCCTTTTCCCTTCTTTTTTTCTCTTTTTTTTCTCGTTTTCTCTTTTTTTCTTTTTCCCCTGCTTCCTCCCCCCCGTTTTACTGCCCCCCCCCGTTTCAAAAAAAGTTGCCCCCTCGTGCCCCCCCATTTGGCAATTGCCCCTCGTTTTAACCCCGGGGGGGGGGGGGGCAGTGCACAGGTCTGGGGCGTCATATTTTAAGAATTTATTACAACAGAAGTTGTTAGATGCATTTCGCTTTTCAGATCCGGCAGCGGACCAACGTTGGGGCGACGTGGCAGGGCAATAGAGACTTCGAGGAAATGGGCTAGGCGGAAGGTCTACCAGTGTCAACAATCCACCAAGACAGAGCTAAATAGATTGATAAACAAACAATTTTGAACGGAATAATCATATAAATAGCTATAAAATTTCGTTGCTACTAAAATTTCGCTCGCATTACGTTGCTGACTTAATAATACCAAACATGTCGAATTTTATTTTTAAAATGATAATACCACTTTGAAAAGCGTGAATTGTTGACACTAAAATAAACGCAAAGGGTAGTTTGGACGGTTTTTTGCCTGGACGAGAACCCTTACCCGGACAGTTGCAAGATTATTTCAATGGAAAAACGGAAAAACCGCCTGGAGATTTTTACAATGTGTCTATGGTATTATGTATTATTTATTTAATTTCAAAATTGTTTAATTTTGTTTTTCTTCAAAGTTTTTATCTTGATGGATTTTAAGTTGTGGCATTATAGTGTTAATCGGTGCACAACGCCCAAATTATGACACAGTTTACTGTAATCTGTCCTAATATCTTCTCTTTCCATGTACTAGCAAAAATGATGTGACGGCCACAACAAACAATATAACATTACAATGTAATATAACATCCTCAAAATATGTATAACTATACTACATAGTAGCATAATATGCATGTATTAGTTTGTTTATTTAAAACAGTTTGTTACGAATTGACAACTGGTCATTCATAAAAGTAGTGTAAATAAACCAAAAAAGAGTTTCATTATAATAAAAAAATACACAATTATGTAAAAATAAGTCGAGTCGAGAAATTGGTCATTTTTCTTGTATGGAACAGGAACCTATCTATTTATTGCAATCTTTCTAAATAATGTTATTAATTTTAGGTGACTTCAAGTCGACCAGGTCTTAGTTTCAGCCACCAGTTGTTATTTTTGTCACGCGTAAAATTATGAAATGAACTGTGTATGGCTGTATAGATCGTCAGCGTTATCTATCTGGCCACACACAGTTCATTTCATAACTTTACCCGTAGCAAAAATAGCAGCCCGGTGGCCGAAATTAAGGCCTGGCAGATATTTTAAGTCATTTACCTTATACCCATAGGTGGACAGTCTCCCAGATTTTGTCGGAGGGGGGTATACCCGACCGACCCCCAAATTTGGGGGTGGGGTGTCCCAAAAATTTTTTTAGGGGTATACCTCAAATACCCCATTTTTAGCGTTTTTTAGTACTGGGACCCAAATTTTAGGGGGTGGGGGTGTCCGGGGTACCCCCAAATTTTAGGGGAGGGGGTGTCGGCTATAGTCGAGATTATGGGGGTATAACCCCCCAAACCCCTGCCCACCTATGCCTATGCCTATAAAAGCAAGCTAAATTAAAAAATAACCACCCGCTAACCTTCTGCTCTCCTTCGGGTTCCTGCTCTTTGGCGCTGGCGGCTTGGGCCGCTTCCAGCGGGTCATAGAGACCCAGCGGGTATCCGGCCCCGCCGCGGCGATGAGTCCCTCGGCTGCGGTGCCAGCTGGTCGACGAGCAGCGGAAGTAAACGCGACCGCTACCGCGCCGCCCCCGCCGCGGGTACGAGGAAACAACTCCGCGCGGATTGGTCGATAGCTGCAAATAAAAAAATTTGTCAGTGCACATTTTTTGTACTACTTTAACGTTCAGTATTACCATTTTTGACAAAAAAATTTAAAAGGTTGTTTTTTTGCCTTTTTACAAAAAATGGGCGATAGAGTACTTGAAAATTCAACCTGTGATCTCCAGCCTGAGTACTTCATTGACTGACGAACTACTAAACTATACCATCACCCAATGACTTTATTATATAAGTCGCATTTAAAAAGGGCGTCGTATTTTTGGAACATCAATGCCCCGCCTCGAGTACAAGGATACTCCGCGCGGATTGGTCGAGAATTGCAAAAACAAGTTTATCAGTGCACAGTCACTTTAGGACAAACTGTGACGTTTGGAAATACAAAGTCGAATAAAACAATTTTTGACCGAAAAAGTGCGAAAAAAATATTATTTTTGCCTTTTGACAGATAATAAGCGCTATAGGACTTGAACGCTGGACCCGAAATCTCCAGCTTTGGTACTTCCAACGGCTGACGAACTACAGTTGCACCATCACCCAATGACTAACATAACTTGTATTAAAAGGGCGTTCTCCCATCGGGTACGAGAAAACTTTGCGCGGATTGGTCGATAGCTGAAAAAAAGTTCGACAGTGCACGATTCATTCGTGGACAAACTGCGACTTTCAGAAATCAAAGACCGAATAAAGCAGGCCTGTGCACGGTCTGGAAATGCCCCCCCCCGTTTTATTGGAGGATTTGCCCCCCTTCCCGTTTTATTGCCCCCCCCCCCGCCAAAAAATGAAAAAGTACCCTAAAATTTTGACGCCTTTTTTGACCTATGACGACGCCATCATCGCGAATTTTTTGCAGTTTTGAGCCTATTTCAATGTATTTTAAGCCATTTTAGACCTGTTTTTACCTTATTTTCGCCTTTTTTTGTCCCTTTTTCCTTTTTCCCTTCTCTTTTTTTCTCTCTCTTTTTTTTCTTTTCCCCCCGCCCGCCCCCCCCCCGTCCATCGCCCCCCCCCCGTTTCAAAAAAGTTGCCCTCCCGCGCCCCCATTTTGAAATTGCCCCCCCCCCCGTCTCCAACCCCGGGGGGGGGCAGTGCACAGGTCTGAATAAAGCGAACTAAAAAAAAGCGAAATAAAGTGCGAAATGAGAACTTGGATGGACCCGTGTTTTTGAGGGTCCGTAGAAAAACCCCATGGACAAATTCCCCATAGGCCAAAATCCCCATAAACGTTACAAAATCCCCATAAGGTGGTGTAAATTCCCCATGAATATAATGCGTTTGCAATATTTCCTTTAAATTTTGACACTTGGAAAATACAACAAAATTTTATCATGATAAAATTTAGCTTGATTTTAGGGCTTTGCTCAGGCTTAGGAAAAAATTAAAACATTTTTTATACTTTTATGTTTAAAAATTAGTTTTTTAACACATTTTAGTTTGAAACGCATTTTTTATTGTTATTGGGAATTTACACTACATTATGGGGAATTTTGCCATGGGGATTTTACACTACTTTTATCGGGATTTTGCACGACACCTTAAAATCTAAACCTAAGTTAGGCTTTCCTTTACGAAAACACTTATTATAAAAAACGTTAAACAGGTACTGCGAATATTCGGCAATAATTCCTAATTCAATTTCTATCAAACAAAAATCTATGCGCAGCGTAATGTTTAACATAACATAACATAACATAATTTATTTTGCTAAATGCCGGAAACTCACTAAAGCATAATAAGTATGCACTTTAAGCAAATGGGTACCTTATTAGTAAAATCAAAATAAATTAGTAGAAAATCATAATAAATAATAGATGGCTTCAATTAAATCTAACCATCAGTGTTTTCTGTAAGCAATGTACTGTTACTTTTTCCCATTGTATGTATACCAGTTCATTCAAACATAAATGTCCTTTGGAATCATTAATAATTCTTTCTAATAGTTTTTTATTCTTGCTTGACAGAAAGACACTTATGTAATGATATTCCAGTAAAATGTTAGCATCTTGCAATCTTGAAAAATACCTTTTTTTTTGTTCAACAGCATACCATACAATTTAAAATGTTTATTTTTTTAATAATGATATGGAAATTTTTCGATTCTCATGACACTTCTTAATAGTAAAAAAAACCCTTGATATCCCTGAATATGGAATAGAACCTATATTTTATACTGCTATAATGCCACAACTTAAAATCCGTCAAGATAAAAACTTTGAAGAAAAACGAAATTAAAACAATTTTTGTGAAATTAAATAAAAATAATCATAATACCATAGACACATTGTAAAAATCTCCAGGCGGTTTTTCCGTTTTTCCATTGAAATAATCTTGCAACTGTCCGGGTAAGGGTTCTCGTCCAGGCAAAAAACCGTCCAAACTACCCTTTGCGTTTATTTTAGTGTCAACAATTCACGCTTTTCAAAGTGGTATTATCATTTTAAAAATAAAATTCGACATGTTTGGTATTATTAAGTCAGCAACGTAATGCGAGCGAAATTTTAGTAGCAACGAAATTTTATAGCTATTTATTATGATTATTCCGTTCAAAATTGTTTGTTTATCAATCTATTTAGCTCAGTCTTGGTGGATTGTTGACACTGGTAGACCTTGCGGCCTCGCCCATTTCCTCGAAGTCTCGGTCTGCCCCTGCCACGTCGTCCCAACGTTGGTCCGCTGCCGGATCTGAAAAGCGAAATGAGTGTAACAACTTCTGTTCTGATAATTTTTTAAAAATATGACGCCCCAGACCTGCGGCCCCCCCGCCCCCGGGGTTAAAACGGGGGGGGGGCAATTCCAAAATGGGGGGGCACGGGGGCAACTTTTTTGAAACGGGGGGAATAAAACAGGGGGGGGAGGAAGCAGGGGGGAAAGAAAAAAAGAAAAAAGGAGAAAAAAGAGAAAAAAGAAGGGAAAAGGGAAAAAAGGGACAAAAAAAGCAGAAATAAGGTAAAAATAGGTCTAAAATGGCTTAAAATACATTGAAATAGGCTAAAAACTGCAAAAAAATTGCGATGATGGCGTCATCATAGGTCAAAAATGGCGTCATAATTTTAGGGTACTTTTTTCATTTTCGGCGGGGGGCAGCGAAACGGGGGGGGGGGCAAATCCTCCAATAAAATAGGGGGGGCATTTTCAGACCGTGCACAGGTCTGACGCCCACGCAGATGAGAATTTTATCGTAAAGTCTGCGGGTGATGGTGTCTAGGCCTATACTTACTACAAAACGTCCTTTGGACAGATTCCAAAGGAGGTTTCCAAAGGACGTCCAAAGACCTTCTGGACAAAGTTCAAAGGACAAAAGTCCTTTTGACTTTGTCCTTTGGGATTTTGTCCAAAATAGCAACGTGTTCATACTTTTTGTCCTCTGGATTTTTTTTTTGGATTTTGACCTTTGGACTTTGTCCAAACTACAAATTTCAACTAGCGTTCATACTTTGTCCAAGCGTAAAAGTTCGAAGGACGTTTTGGCTTTTTCTCAAAATTGTGCTTTGGACTTTGTCCAAAGGACATTTTGTCATAAGTATGAACCAGCCTTAAAGCAGCACATCAGTAAATGACACACTGAGGCTGGAGATTACGGATTTAAGTCCTGTTATCGACCATTTTTCAGCCGAAAAATAGCAATAGTTTAACAATCTTTTTCAAAAACTCGATTATATTCGACCTAATATTTCTAGACGTCACATAAGTAAGTGCGGAGGCAAAGGAATCAGGCAAAGGCAAAGAATCGCAAACGCCAATTAAAGCCGCATTCATAAAGCGCGATTAGCCACGGATGGAAAGAAAGTGTTCATTAGACAGTTTATTGGCTGCGTGGACAATGTTGATTAATTACTATTGTCAAAAACGGCGAGTAATTTGCTCGCATCTCCCAATAATATCTGCCTTTGTCAAAGGCAGATATTATTGTGTTCAGGCAGCGAATAAGAAGCTCATTAAGTTTTTTTCCTTTGTTGTTGTTGTTGCATTACCTGAAACTGATTGGCTATCTGATTCTTATTGGCTATTGGCTATCTGATTGGCTATGGGCAATCATTCTTATTGGCTATCTGAACACAATATCATCTGACTCTCGCTGTTAAAAGGCAGATATTATAGTGTTCAGATAGCCAATAAGAAGTCGATTAAGTTTTTTCTCTTTGTTGTTGTTGTCGCATTACCTGAAACTTATCTACTCTATGCAGATTACGCAAAGAGCAGGCGCTAAGATAAGCCAAGGAGAGGCAAAAAATTTCAACCCTGATGGTTGAGAATTTTCGCCCAGGATTAAAGAATGAAGTTGGCGGTCTTTACCGCTAGCGTCCACGGGATGCAGCGTTGACCCATTTTGCTTTTTTCTAAATAAAGCATTTTTAAGTCGCCTGATATTGATCTTACTATTTTACAAAAAACCTGCCACAAGTTTGGTTTTATTTAATTCTACCTATTAAATCCCTCCTTTGATAGTAATGTACTTAGGTGCTGCTGTCAGAGAGAGATGAATCGATGTTTGGTAAGCGGCCAACACCTCTGGCGGCAACCTCCCACAAACCACACACAAACCACAAACGTCGTACATGAACAGCAGCGTTTTTTCCTTTAATCCTTGGTTAATCTCGCTTTATAAATGCGGCTTCTGGATCTTCATTCATTAAAAAGGCAAATTAAAAAAAGTGTTGTTAATGTCAAACCATAGGTGGGCAGCCGACTTTTCATTATTAGAAACGCATATTTTTCATGTTATACACTTCTAGTTTTAAAATTTTTTTTGAAAATATAATAAGTTCAATTATGTCCAGTCAATTAAGCAGATAAATAATGTTTACATGTATTAGGCAACACTATAAACCTGGCTTGTCTAAGCGACTGCCCTTTGTATAATCTGCATAGGAGAGATAAGTTTCAGGTAATGCAACAACAACATAGATGAACACGGTCAAAAAACTAGGGGAAGGGCGTTTACCCCGGGTAAATGAAATTTAAAAAATCTAGAAGGAAAATTCTGAAGGGGGGCCCAACTCTCCTAGGTTTCTAGGGGTGTGTTTAAAAAAAAAAAAAAAAAAAAAATATAATTATTAAAAAAAAAAAAAAAAAAAAAAAAAAAAAAAAAAAAAAAAAAAATAAAAAAAAAAAAAAAAAAAAAAAAAAAAAAAAAAAAAAAAAAAAAAAAAAAAAAAAAAAAAAAAAAAAAAAGGGGTTAACCTGGGCCCACAAAATTCTGAGAAGGGGGTAAAAAAAAAAAAAAAAAAAAAAAAAAAAAAAAAAAAAAAAAAAAAAAAAAAAAAAAAAAAAATAAAAATTAACTCCCCCGGGGGGGACTTAGAAATGGGGGGGGGGGAGAAAACGTTAACTTCCCAATTTTGGAAAAATGAAGAAAAAAATGTCTTTAAAATGACTTCTAACTGCCTCCAAACTTATGTTTTAAGGTCAGAATAATTGTTTTAAACAATAAAAAGCTCAAGAATGCAATAAAAAAGGATTTTTGACCTAAAATTATCGTTTTTACCTATTTTTTTCTTTAAAATAAAAAAAAACTATATTGGTAAAATGCACTCCAGAAGAAAAACGATGTGGGTATTTTGCGTTTCTTGGATTTTAACCCCCTCCCTAATTTGGGGTTTAACCTCCCCCACTCTGGACTAACTTTCCCATGTATGAGGGAAAAGATCAGATTTAGAAAAGTGCGAGGGGGGTCAGGGGTAAAAATTTGATAATTTGGGGGGAGGGGGGCCTGGATTTTTTTCTCAGGGGGCCCCAAAATTTGCAAGGCTAGGTGGGGATGGACCCCACCTACCCCCTTATTTATCTATGAAAAACAACAACAACACTATAAAATGCAAAAACGAAACCAACCTGAAAGTCGTCGAAAATAAGGAAGGATCAACATTTTGAGAATACCCGCCCCCGTTTTCAAGTCCACTAAAAGAATTAACGCTTTTAAAGTTTTGTTGATTTTTAACAAAAATATGTAATGTAACATAAAAAATGCAACTCCTATAAAAAATTAAGTCAGAGTAGGCCATTATAATGAATGACCCTCTCCAGTTAAATGGCACCCTCCATAATAATGGCATAGCAGCCATTTAATTAGCGCGAATTAAAATGGAAAAGAAGTCATTATAATATCATTCAATTTCATTTAATATACTCACAAGTGGCCCGCATGAGTGTTCCCATGTCGGACAGTATTATACTTGTGAGTGAGTATGAAATGAAATTAAGTTATGCTATTATAATGGCTTCCTCTCCATTTTAATTAGCGCGAATTAAAATGTCTACTATGCCATTATTATGAAGGGTACCTTTTAAATGGAAAGGCTCATTATAATGGCCTATTTTGACTTAATTTTTTATAAAAGAGTTGCACATTTTTTGGTATATTATATTTTTGCTACCATTACACTCACAAAAAACAGCCTCATTGTGATTTATAGTAGTATTGACCAATTTATTTTATCATGATCGGTTGCAAAAAGATGGGACAATCACAATAGTGTTTTGATTAGGTTTGTTATGTTCCACCTTCAGTAAAAAACTGTAATTGCACTCTTTGACATGATTTTCCCTTGTATACTGGGAACATACATGAGCATAGGGGGGTGGGGGAGGGTGGGGGAGGGGAGGGAGGGTGGAGGAGAGGGGAGGGGTAAGGTGGTTTCACCCCCATAGCCTCGAAATTTGGACCCCCCTAGAAAAATCACAAGGAGGGCACTTACCAAAATTTTTAAAATTTTGACACCTACCCCACCTCTGGAATTCTAAATCGACCCCTTCCCCCCTTCCGAACCAAATTTTGGGTATGAATTTAGGTCAAAATTTACCGTTAGAAACACGGTTTTGTAGTAAAAAACAGTACTTTTGTACTCTTTTTATAAATAAATAGCCTTATTTAGTATATACAATTCTATATTAGTACCAAAAAACTTAAATGATTTAATGTGACTTTGTTTGGAAACCAGACCCCGTCTGACCCCCTCGGTATTTCAAACTGGTCTTGCCTGGGTCGACCCCCATAAAAATCTCAAGGGAATTTTTTTTACCCCCCCTGGGGGGGTTTCCTAGCTTTTCACAAAGCATACATGGGCACAAAGGGGAGGGTTAGAGAGATTAACCTCCAAATTCTGAGAAGGGGGGTTACCCCCCCCCACACTCAAAAGTGGGCGCGAAAGGTTAACCCCCCCAATCTTGGAAAAATGAAGAAAAAATGTCTTTAAAAAGACTTCTAATTGCCTCTAAACTTAAGTTTTGAGACCAAAATGAATGTTTTAAACAATAAAAAGCTCAAAATTGCAATAAAAAGGGCTTTTTGACCTAAAATTAGCGTTTTTTACCTATTTTCTTCAAAATCGAAAAACGTTATGGGTAAAATGCACCCAAGAAAAAAAACGATATGGTATTCTGCGTTTCTTGGATTTTAACCCTCCCTAATTTGGGATTTAACCCCCCCCACTCCGGACCAACTTGCCCATGTACGTTTCAAAGAGCCATTTTCCAGGGGTAGCCACCCCCCTCCACCAGCTTGCCGGTCCATGCTTATGTATGACTGGGAAACTAAACTAATGTAAAGGCTCATGGTTCTACTTTGTAGTTCATAATAAACACTTTATTTCTAGTCTAATTAAAATGAGCAGGTTGCAAATATTCAAGAGCTTATATTTCGTGCCGAAAAAAGCGATTTTAAAAAACTTCTACGCATGAACCGGTTTAGCCTTGCCAAATTATAATTTTAAGCCAGCTAGCACTCTAATTAAATTCACTCAATTTTTATTAACACACCTCTGGGTTTTTTTGGCAAAAAAAATTGCAATTATAAATAGATAATCCAATTAAATGAAAAGGTAAAAAATTAAATATGATATAATTATAGGTGTTTTTTGGGGGGACAGAGGGGTGCACCCCCTAGAGCCAAAATTTTGGACCCCCCCTAGGAAAAATAAGGGCCCCCCCTCCCCCACAAAGCTCAAGAGGGGTCCGGCCTGACCCCCCTAGCGAGGCTGACCCCCCTCCCGTCCCGACCAATTTGGAAGTATAATTTTTATTTACTGTCAAAAACACAGGTTTTTAGTTAAAAACAGCGTTTAAATACACTTTTTAGGCCTAAGTGGCTGTTTAATACATAAAATTCAATATTAGACCTAAAAACAGTTAAATTATTAATTTTAAAAAAATTTTGCTAAAAAATAGACCCTGACCCCCCCCCCCTAAATTTAAAATCTCGCACCCGGGGTCGACCCCCCCTAAAAAGCCAGGGGGGTCCCGGGGACCTTCCTGAGCCCCCCCTGAACTAGCACCCGCCGGTCAACCGCCCCTTAGCAAACCAACCAAAGCCCTCTGTGGACGGGTGTAACTCCTCTTCATTGTTAGCCGCCACTGCCGGCCTGTTTCAACGGCGGTCACCCCGCCAGTGTTTCCATGAGATTCTGCGCCCGGGTCCGTTCCCGCTGATCAAATCCCCGAAACTCTGGGACGTTGTGGGTCCGTGCCCGTTGATCAAATCACCGAAACTCCGCTGTTGCCCGTCGGCCGTTGTTGGTGCGTTTCCGTTATCCCCGCCTTCCAGCGAATCGTACTCCTCGTACTGGTCCTCGTAATCGTTGGCGGCCGCAGCTGATTGGTCGGCCGTAACGTAGTCGTCCTCGTAATCGTTGGCGGGCGCCGCTGATTGGTCGGCCGTGACGTCATCGCCCGGCTCGGGTCCTTTCCGATTGGTTCCAGTCCACCGCGTGACTGTTGTGTTCAGCGGGGGTTTCCCGGTCTTCTTGAATGGTGAGGGCGGCATCGGTTCCGTTGCTTTCGGCTTCCTCGAAATCCTCGCAAGGGTGCCGGTTGTCTTCGTGCGGTTCGTCCATTTCGATGGCGAACTCCGCCATCTCTTGCCTTACCGGAAACACTACAACTATTAATTATCAAGTTATAATCATAGGTGAGAACGGTCTCTCGGCAGCTAGGAGGGGGGTGGTTACCCGGGGTAAATCAATTTTTTAAGTTCTAGGAGGGATGTCCCAAAGGGGTCCAGGACCCCTATAGCTTTTTCGAGTGGGTGGACCGGGTGCGAAATTTTAAATCTACAGAGGGGTCAGGTGGTGTCCGGTGTCCAAGAAAGCAAATTTGTTTTTAAACCATTAATAACTTAAATAATTGTTACTTTATACAATAATCTACATTTTATTGAAATGAAGACAATATTGGTATAGAAGAGGGTGTAAAGACATGAATGTGTTTTAAAAATTCACGTTTTTGGAAAAAATCTTAGTATAAAAAAAGTACCTAAAATTTTCCCGAGGAAGGGGGGAAGGTCAGATTTCAAATTCTGGAGGGGGTAAGGGGTAAAAAATTCGGAAATTTGAGGGGAGAAGGAGAGGGGCCTAGCTTTTTGTCTATGGGGGCTCCAAAAATTTCGAGGCTAAGGGGGGCGGACCCCACACTTCCTCCCCCCTTTCTCACATATCATTATAATAACCTTTATTTCTGTTGGAGTTACAATAAAACGAATCCGAATCAATATAATGAGTTCCATGCGCATAATAATATAAAACGTACATATTTCAATATGAAACACTAAGGTTTAGTTCACACGGGTTTGACGAGTAAAGGCTGGTTCATACTTATGACAAAACGTCCTTTGGACAAAGTCCAAAGGACAATTTTAAAAAAGTCAAAACGTCCTTTGGACAAGCCAAAACGTCCTTTGAATTTTTGCCTTTGGACGAAGCATGAACGCTACTTAGAATATGTCCTTTGGACTAAGTCCAAAGGACAAAATTTAAAGGGAAAAGTCCAAAGGACAAAAAGTAGGAACACGTTGTCCTTTGGACAAAAGCCAAAGGACAAAATTCAAAGGGAAAAGTCCAAAGGACAAAAAGTAGCTGTCCTTTGGACAAATACCTTGCCGTACCGTATGAACCAGCCTTAACAACACGTTCACAATCACACAGCAGCGACAATTGACACAATGAGTCAGAAGCGTCATAAAATACTCGTAACTGCAGACCTGTGCTTTGGACAATATCCCCCCTCCGTAAAAGATCGTTTTCCGCCACAAAAATGAAAAAGCCCTAACATACACGTATTCACCAATGACGCCATCATCGCCAATTTACATTGCGAAGTTTTTAGCCTATTTATGTATTTTGAGCCATTTTAAGACCTATTTTTACCTTATTTTCGCATTTTCTCCTTTCCCTTCTTTTTTCCTCTTTTCTTTTTTCTTTCCCCCCTGCTTTGCCCCGTTTTTGTGCCTTCCCCCCCGTTTCGAAAAAAATGCCGCGATAAACTATAGGGAGAGAGCAGCTCAGGGGGGGGCGGGTCTGTAACTGTGACTCTTTTTATTCCTTAACTCACACACACACATAGTAAGCACAATTCGCGTCAGAGTCACGTTAATTTTATACTGATTGTGACTCTTTGTGTCAGAGTAACGAGAAATGTGACAGTGCGAACGCCCGCGCTTGTGCGAACGTATTTTCACTTGCGACTCCGGTGTGAGCCGTCATTCTGTAACTGTTTGTGGTGTCTTTTGTCTTATTCCGAAATTTGCTTAGAAAGATTTCTATAACGAAAAGTTAAACTCATTCCGCTTTTTTAATTTAGTGAGGTTGAATTTAAATCACATAAAGTAGATTTTCAGGGTTTTTTAAAATTTAACCCCATCAGTTTTCGGCATCAAATTAATACTCTGATTACGAAAACACAAACTAGTCAAAGAAAACTTTATGTATTAGGTTATGTAAAGTTTAACCCGCGTTAGCAACACCATATAAATTAAGTTATATACATTTTATTTCATCACGGCAGAAAATACACGTATTTTGTGCTAATTAACGATTTAAAATTTTTAAAAATACAAAATTTATAAAATTTTTGCATGAACATATAAAAACATTATTAGAATTCTTGCAATAATAGATATCAGGGAAATGTTAATTAAGGAATAGAAACCGATCGATTTAGGAAATGCAGAAATATAAACAGTTAGATTCATATATTATTTAATGCACGCCGTAAAAACTGCGCTGTATTATTGCAGAAAGTTTTTTTCCCGGTTATTAACAATTTAACACCAGAAAACATCTACCTCCTTGAAATAAAGCTGATAAATACAATGAATTGAATTCTGGGTCTTTTAATTAATAATTTGCCTTTAACTAGACAACTATTTTCTTATAAAACTACAACAAAACAATAATTCACTTTTTACACTAACGGATTATTCAACTTGAAAAAAGATTTAAAATAAGCTTCATTTTTATTTTTAACTTTTTTAAGGTTTTATTTTGCCAATTAAACAAAATAATTGTAAAATACCAATACATCAATATTTAACAATAATATTCATTTCAATATTTTATTATTTGTAACAATCTGAATAACAATAAAACAACACAAGGCCCCGAATATAACATTATTATACTCGTAAATCGATGATTTTATTATACTCGTAAATTGAAGAAAAAAAAACACTGCTAGAAGATCACAGGTCTAACAACAGAAATTTAGATATTCATTTCATTTTTCGTTAAGTATTACAAATGTTTCTTGAGAGCTCTCTGGCGTTCCTGAAAGCTTCGCTTTCCCTTTTGCTTTTTCTTCTGTTTTCTGGTTTGAAATTTTTATTTTACGGCAGCTTTTCTGAAAAAAAAAATTAGCAACAAATTTTAATAAATAACAATCCGCATAGATTGGTAATATTAGTTTTGCTGTAGCGTATTAAAAACACCAGAGTAAACAAGAAATTTTCGCTATGATGGGTTTGATTATAATGATTTATTTAGTTGGTAATGATAGACTATCAGTTAATTTTTGTGGCGTGAAGTGTCACTGCGTAATGCACCCCTGCACTGAGGTATTTAATAAAAACAAAAGCTTTGTTGCTTAATTATTAAAACTGAAATTTTTTATTATTGTCTGACGTCCAAAAAAAAGGCCGAAAAATAATTGAGTTTTTGGCAGAAAGAAAAAAATTGCTATATTTAGCCTTTGGCCAAAAATGGACGATATAGGGCATACATGGGCAAGTTGGTCCGGAGTGGGGGGGGGGGGGTGTTAAACCCCAATTTAGGATGGGGGGTTAAAATCCAAGAAACGCAAAATACCCATATCGTTTTTTTCTGGAGTGCATTTTACCTATATCGTTTTTCGATTTTGAAGGAAAAATAGGTAAAAAAACGCGAATTTTAGGTCAAAAAACTTTTTTTTATTGTATTTTAAGCTTTTTATTGATTAAAACATTCATTTTGACCTTAAAACTTAAGCTTGGAGGCAGTTAGAAGTCATTTTAAAGACATTTTTTTGCTTCATGTTTCCAAAATTGGGGGGTTTTAACTTTTTGTCCCCCCTCCCCACTTCTGAGTGGGGG
>JASAMX010011034.1:0-12211 GCA_030248175.1 Microlaimidae sp. YZB2_3 | reverse complement strand
AGTTGCTGGTTCCACTGTTATGTTCAATGATTACAAATAAAAATGACTAGATTGGTGTTGCTCATATATCTGATACAGTTTTTAAGTCAATAATTGCAGTAGTATAGAACACTGCTAGAGCATTTGTTTTTACTAGAAACAGGAATAAATATGCCTTTAGAAAACAAAATTTAGAAGGTTCTATACTGCATTAAATAATTTAAATAAAAAAGTTAATATGATTGTTCTACTCTAGTTATATTATGCAAATAAAAACTTTTAACTAGCCTTGAAAAATGCTCCAAGACTAGAGCAGGAAAAAGGGGTGATTTTTCCCCGCTCGTATGTTTAGACAGAAAAGATGTGGACTTGGCTGAGATGGACATTATGTGGACTGTCGGAAATTTGCGGTTTGGGCAGCTGCTCACTAAATAAAAATTTCCACCATATGGTAATGATTTGTTTATATATAGATCTAATCACACAGCATTGTTGGATGTACTTTAGTTTGATGAAATGGCAATTGACAAAAATCATAGTCATAGCAATCTTTGACAAGCGCAAAATCACCAATTTTTTCAATTAGAAGATTATATTTGTATGTGTAAGAAACAACTATAAATTTGAAAAAGTGATGATTTCGCGCGTCAAAGATTGCTGTGACTATGATTTTAAATTGACATTTCATCAAACTAAAAAACATGCAACAATGCTGTGTGGTATATTAATTTATTAAACAAATCATTATCATATGGTAGAAATTTTTATTTAGTGAGCAGCTGGCCAAACCAAATGTCCAAATTTCCTATAGCATTCACATAATGTTCATCTTAGCCTAGTCCACATCTTTTCTGCCTAAACATACACCGGGAAAAAATCGCCTTTTTTCCTGCTCTAGTCTTAGAGTAGTTTTCAAGGCTAGTCTCCACTTTTTTTAATTAAATTAAAAAATAGCCTAATAAACCAAAAATATATAATACTATATATTATATTAAGGAAAAATATTTCGCTCAGTCTTTGAAGCGAAACGATTCGGTGCCATTTTTTGGGCACTGCCATTAACTGTTGTGCGCAAAAAATTGCAAAACAACTGTTATTATTGGGGCAAGTGTCGTGTAAATGAGCACTGTTCAAAAAGTTGTATTGTTTTTGCGCATATCTTGGCATGCTAACGCGAACGCACAGCATTTTAAAGAACACTGCAGTTTTTTAGCAATTTTATGCGCATATACTGCGCATAAAATGGCACAACCGGAAGAAACAAAAAAATAAACTGGATGAAGAGTAAAACCCGGTAGTAAAATGTGTTTTGTTTAAACGACTTCAGTTTTAAAATTTAGTTTATCAACTCAATTTTTTTTCTAAAACGCGAGAAAATTCAAGTATCAATTGAAATGTATGAATTGTCAAAATGCAATTACAAATAATACTAAAACGCGATAACATAAAACAAAAAGTGAAGCAACAACGATTTTTTTTATTACACAATAAACCAAGTAAATAAACAATTTTTTTTCATTGTAATATACAAAATTCGAATAAATATAATGAAGAAATTATACTCCATTAAAAAAACACATTTTACTACTGGGTTTTACTCTTCATCCAGTTTATTTTTTTGTTTCTTCCGGTTGTGCCATTTTATGTGCAGTATATGCACATAAAATTGCTAAAAAAGTGCAGTGTTCTTTAAAATGCTGTGCGTTCGCGTTAGCTTGCCAAAATATGCGCAAAAACAATGCAACTTTTTGAACAGTGCTCATTTACACGACACTTGCCCAATAATAAGCAATTGTTTTGCCATTTTTTGCGCACAGCAATTAATGGCAGCGTCCAAAAAATGGCACCAACTTTTCGCTTCTAGACTGAGTGACATATTTCCTTAATATAATATATAGTATGATATATTTTTGAATAAACTATAATTTTAGCTGCGCAATGACATAGTTTATAGCCGAGATATACTTTTTTAAATAAAAAATAATAATAAGAAGAAGATGAATTTAAATTACAAAATTTACCCACGTTGTTTAATTATAGTTAGTGCGGTGCAGTTGCGCTCCAGACAAATTTTACCTACGTTCTCTAAATATAGTTGGCACGATGCCGTGCGCCAAATAATAAGAAGATGATGAACATGAATTACAAAATTTACTCACGTTCTTTAAGTATAGCTGTCGCGGTACCGTGGGTTAAATTGCAGTATGGCATCCCGCACCACCGATGAATACCGGCGCGTGGCGTTCCCGCGCCACCGACGCTTATTATTATTTTTTAATAAATAACACTTTGAATTAATTTTGTCATCAATATTGCAAAAATTAAAAAAAGTACTTTGTTGCTTTCGCCGTTTTCCGCGCGGTTGAAACAGATGGCGCTGGGAACTGGTTCCGTTTCTGCCACCAATTAAAACCGGTCTGCTTTTTTGTGCGGTTTTTATGAGGGGATGTTGGTTGTCTGCTCTGTACAATCCTTATTGTTGCCAAAAGGCTGTTATTGTGCGGTTGGGAGTTTTAATTTGTCTATTTTTCAAATTTTTTATTTTGATCAATAAATCAATAACAAGGACGTAAATCAAAAAAAGTGCTTCCTAAGAAAGTTGCGTAATTCCTTTTTCTTTCTAATGAGCTCATGTTTATTTTTGATCAATCAGTAACGAATGAGGAATATCGTTTTTAAAGATGGAGCGTTGGAATAATAATAATAATAATTATAATAATAAGAATAAGAGGAAGAAGAAGAAGAAGGTTCTGAATTTCAAAATTTACCCACGTTCTCTAATAATGGTTGGCGCGGCGCCACGGGGCTAAATCGCCCCGTGAGACTTCCCCGCTCCACCCATGATTAGGTGGGAAAAGGTTCTATTGCAGATAAAATATCTAAATATAAAATTTGTAAGAATAGAAGTTCCTATAGCTAACATCAAGATTTTAAGAAGCCTCAAAATGTCATATAGGATTCGTGATCACGTCATATATGTTTTGCTCCATGGGAATGGTTGTGAAGGAGTAGCGGCAAAATGCAAATGGGAATATGGATAAAAAACTCCTGCGCCCTTGCGTTATTAGACAGGCACTGGCGCGTGGGGGTGCCCCTTTGTGTGCGCAGTGTCAACATAGGATTACTTTTGTTTAGAACAATATATTTTTACAAGCTTGTTTTTCAGAGATAACCTCCACTTTGTGGAAAAACCCTGCAACTCAATGTATTTTTAAAATAAATTACACTTTTTACAATCTAACGTTTTTTGTTGTGGAATTGCACGATGGTCAAAACCCTTCCATTGAAACAAAAGTTGTTCAGTGTTAAATATCTTCCCAGAGTAACGAAATTATAGAATCACTTTTAGCCAATTTGCCCTTAGGAAAAAGTTAGAGATCTTTCATTCACTGGAGATCTTTTTTTCAAGCGCTAATTGGCTAAAACAGTCCTCTCATAACCATTTCCACAGAGGAAAACATATAGACGTGATCACAATTACTATATGACATTTTGAGGGTCCTTAAAATTTTGACGGGGGGATCAAATACTTTTCCAAAATAGAAACCTATTTGTATAAGGTTTAGAAAGTGCCAACAGTGTTTTTTGCGGTAGTTTATTTCAGCAAAATATTTTTTCTCCTAAAATCCAGCCAACAAAAAAACTTAATATATATTTGAAAACCGACAAAACGTTGCTTAGAATTGTTGCAAAAGTTATTTCTTCACAATTTGCTGCAGTTTTCTGTGCATAGTCACAACAAAATATAATATAATAGAAAATAACATAATATAACATAAAATCAACAATAGTTACGATGCTCATATCAATGTTTAACGAACTGTATAAATTTTATATGAATTACGCCATTACAAGGTTTATTCCCAAAAGCTACATTCACTTGAATCTACAACGCCTATTCAAAAAAGCAATAAAAGAAAACAAAAAAACTGCGGCGTCTAAAAGGCAAAAATACATTAACTAAAAAACGCTAGAACTAGTTTTTTTTTAATAATATTCGGAACTGTGAACTTTATTTTGAACAGCGAACGGTGAACAGACCTATGTTTTTCAACTCAAACTTTTCTCACTACCCTTAATTCAAATTTTTAAATGAAAATTATAAAAAAACCCTTCGCAAAACAATTGCAATTAAAAAATCACTTTTAAATGAAAATACCAAAAAAAAACCTTTTTTAAAATTATACGAAAAGTTAACTATTATTAAGAAACTATTAATTTTTTTGAAAACCAGGTTGGCAGTATCAGCTGTAATTTTATCATAGCAACATTATTTTCTTATTTTGGCTTAAATCCAAATCATTTAAGTTGCACGCCGATATAAAGCTGTATAAATTTGTTACGCCAATATTGAAATATAATATTTTAAATTTCAGGTTTTGTTGCTAATCTTGAATTTTTGTTATCATAACTTTGTAGGTTTTTAGTTTTGTTTTTTTATTTTTTGTATTTTTCTTCTAAAAACAATAAAAAAGGTTCCAAAAACTTTTTTAAATAGGCGATTTGCAAAAAAATCAAAAAAGAGAAGAAAGCGGAAAAAGTGAAACTATAAAAAATATGTTAAAAATTATTAAAATTTAGTTATTGGCAGATGTGGCTTTATATACAAACATTATTATTTTTATAATTTTGCTTATGGTCGAATGTTTATTCAAATTGATATGAACACCTTTGCGCTATTAATAAAAATATAATGTTTTAAGGTTTTGTTGCTATCTTCACTTTTTGTGTAGAGCTTAATGTGTTTTGGTTCGTGTTTTTTTGCATTTCCATCCTAACAACAACACATAAACCTTCCAACAACAAAACAATCTTACACTATTAAATAAAATAAAAGTAATAATAAACCAAACTAAAATGTTTTTAGATCACCAAAATATTTTTTAATAAAGCTTATGCCATAACAAACATGCTTACAAAATATTTGGTGGATAAAAAAATTGCGTTTTACCAAATTATTTAAAAATGAGAAAATGTTATTTTCAACCCAAAGTTTTTTTTAAAGAAATTTTTTTTAAATTGACTTTTTAATAAATTAAATATGGGGTTTTTGAATTATAAAATTGCCTCACCTCAGATATAATCGCAAATTCACTAAATGAAGATTCAAGTCTTTGTGGTTTGGTTTGTGATATGCCCTTTTTCTCACACAGATTTTTTATCTTTAAAAGGTAAGATTTTTAGCATTTATATAAACATTTATACATTTTTTAACACTGTTGGCACTTTCTAAACCTTATACAAATAGGTTTCTATTTTGGAAAAGTATTTGATCCCCCCGTCAAGATTTTAAGGACCCTCAAAATGTCATATAGTAATTGTGATCACGTCTATATGTTTTCCTCTGTGGAAATGGTTATGAGAGGACTGTTTTAGCCAATTAGCGCTTGAAAAAAGATCTCCAGTGAATGAAAGATCTCTAACGTTTTCCTAAGGGCAAATTGGGTAAAAGTGATTCTATAATTTCGTTACTCTGGGAAGATATTTAACACTGAACAACTTTTGTTTCAATGGAAGGGTTTTGACCATCGTGCAATTCCACAACAAAAAACGTTAGATTGTAAAAAGTGTAATTTATTTTAAAAATACATTGAGTTGCAGGGTTTTTCCACAAAGTGGAGGTTATCTCTGAAAAACAAGCTTGTAAAAATATATTGTTCTAAACAAAACTAATCCTATGTTGACACTGCGCACACAAAGGGGCACCCCCACGCGCCAGTGCCTGTCTAATAACGCATGGGCGCAGGAGTTTTTTATCCATATTCCCATTTGCATTTTGCCGCTACTCCTTCACAACCATTCCCATGGAGCAAAACATATATGACGTGATCAGGAATCCTATATGACATTTTGAGGCTTCTTAAAATCTTGATGTTAGCTATAGGAACTTCTATTCTTACAAATTTTATATTTAGATATTTTATCTGCAATAGAACCTTCCGACCTAATCATGGGTGGAGCGGGAGCTCCACGGGGCGATTTAGCCCCGTGGCGCCGCGCCAACCATTATTAGAGAACGTGGGTAAATTTTGAAATTCAGAACCTTCTTCTTCTTCTTCCTCTTATTCTTATTATTATAATTATTATTATTATTATTCCAACGCTCCATCTTTAAAAACGATATTCCTCATTCGTTACTGATTGATCAAAAATAAACATGAGCTCATTAGAAAGAAAAAGGAATTACGCAACTTTCTTAGAAAGCACTTTTTTTCATTTACGTCCTTGTTATCGATTTATTGATCAAAATAAAAAATTTGAAAAATAGACAAATAAAAACTCCCAACCGCACAATAACAGCCTTTTGGCAACAATAAAGATTGTACAGAGCAGACAACCAACATTCCCTCATAAAAACCGCACAAAAAAAGCAGACCGGTTTTAATTGGTGGCAGAAACGGAACCAGTTCCCAGCGCCATCTGTTTCAACCGCGCGGAAAACGGCGAAAGCAACAAAGTACTTTTTTTAATTTTTGCAATATTGATGACAAAATTAATTCAAAGTGTTATTTATTAAAAAATAATAATAAGCGTCGGTGGCGCGGGAACGCCACGCGCCGGTATTCATCGGTGGTGCGGGATGCCATACTGCAATTTAACCCACGGTACCGCGACAGCTATACTTAAAGAACGTGAGTAAATTTTGTAATTCATGTTCATCATCTTCTTATTATTTGGCGCACGGCATCGTGCCAACTATATTTAGAGAACGTAGGTAAAATTTGTCTGGAGCGCAACTGCACCGCACTAACTATAATTAAACAACGTGGGTAAATTTTGTAATTTAAATTCATCTTCTTCTTATTATTATTTTTTATTTAAAAAAGTATATCTCGGCTATAAACTATGTCATTGCGCAGCTAAAATTATAGTTTATTCAAAAATATATCATACTATATATTATATTAAGGAAAAATATGTCACTCAGTCTTAGAAGCGAAACAGTTTGGTGCCATTTTTTGGACGCTGCCATTAATTGCTGTGCGCAAAAAATGGCAAAACAATTGCTATTATTGGGCAAGTGTCGTGTAAATGAGCACTGTTCAAAAAGTTGCATTGTTTTTGCGCATATTTTGGCAAGCTAACGCGAACGCACAGCATTTTAAAGGACACTGCACTTTTTTAGCAATTTTATGTGCATATACTGCACATAAAATGGCACAACCGGAAGAAACAAAAAAAATAAACTGGATGAAGAGTAAAACCCAGTAGTAAAATGTGTTTTTTTAATGGAGTATAATTTCTTCATTATATTTATTCGAATTTTGTATATTACAATGGAAAAAAATTGTTTATTTACTTGGTTTATTGTGTAATAAAAAAATCGTTGTTGCTTCACTTTTTGTTTTATGTTATCGCGTTTTGGTATTATTTGTAATTGCATTTTGACAATTCATATATTTCAATTGATACTTGAATTTTCTCGCGTTTTAGAAAAAAAATCGAGTTGATAAACTAAATTTTAAAACTGAAGTCGTTTAAACAAAACACATTTTACTACCGGGTTTTACTCTTCATCCAGTTTATTTTTTTTGTTTCTTCCGGTTGTGCCATTTTATGTGCAGTATATGCGCATAAAATTGCTAAAAAAGTGCAGTGTTCTTCAAAATGCTGTGCGTTCGCGTTAGCATGCCAAGATATGCGCAAAAACAATGCAACTTTTTGAACAGTGCTCATTTACACGACACTTGCCCCAATAATAACAGTTGTTTTGCAATTTTTTGCGCACAACAGTTAATGGCAGTGCCCAAAAAATGGCACCGAATCGTTTCGCTTCAAAGACTGAGCGAAATATTTTTCCTTAATATAATATATAGTATTATATATTTTTGGTTTATTAGGCTATTTTTTAATTTAATTAAAAAAAGTGGTAGACTAGCCTTGAAAAATACTCTAAGACTAGAGCAGGAAAAAAGGGCGATTTTTTCCCGGGCGTATGTTTAGGCAGAAAAGATGTGGACTAGGCTAAGATGAACATTATGTGGACTATAGGAAATTTGCATTTGGTTTGGCCAGCTGCTCACTAAATAAAAATTTCTACCATATGATAATGATTTGTTTATAAATTAATATAATCACACAGCATTGTTGCATGTTTTTTAGTTTGATGAAATGTCAATTTAAAAAATCATACTCACAGCAATCTTTGACAAGCGCGAAATCGCCACTTTTTCAAATTTATAGTTGTTTATTACACATACAAATATAATCTTCTAATTGAAAAAGTGGCGATTTCGCGCTTGTCAAAGATTGCTGTGAGTATGATTTTTTAAATTGACATTTCATCAAACTAAAAGACATCCAACAATGCTGTGTGATTAGATCTATATATAAACAAATCATTACCATATGGTGGAAATTTTTATTTAGTGAGCAGCTGCCCAAACCAAATGCAAATTTCCGACAGTCCACATAATGTCCATCTCAGCCAAGTCCACATCTTTTCTGTCTAACCATACGCCCAGGGAAAAATCACCCCTTTTTCCTGCTCTAGTCTTGGAGCATTTTTCAAGGCTAGTTAAAAGTTTTTATTTGGATGATATAGCTAGAGTAGAACAATCATACTAACTTTTTTATTTAAATTATTTAATGCAGTATAGAACCTTCTAAATTTTGTTTTCTAAAGGCATATTTATTCCTGTTTCTAGTAAAAACAAATGCTCTAGCAGTGTTCTATACTACTGCAATTATTGACTTAAAAACTGTATCAGATTTATGAGCAACACAAATCTAGTCATTTTTATTTGTAATCATTGAACATAACAGTGGAACCAGCAACTAAATGGTTGTAAGCTCAGCCAAGTGCTACTAGATAGGTCAGCCAAATGCTTCTCGTAGGTCACCAAGGTACCAGTGGCTCGATTGCACTAAAACTGGCGGCTCACATGAATTTAAAATCAAAAATCCTTTTTTTATTTATAATAAACAATTAGTTGGAAATCATCGTTCTATAAATTAATTACATAACAACAAGCGAAACAAAAAAAAGAATCAAAAACAAGACCAAACATTATACCACTTACAAATGGTGCTCAACCAGTCATTTGCACGTTAAAACATTAGAAAATGCAAGTGTGTCATTTAAAACTGCAAAATGATTTTAATTTAAAAATTCTTCCGTTTATGTTAATATCTTAATTTGAAATTTGGGTCTGGCACAAAAGAGTTCCGGCACAAAAGTGTCCTGAAAAAAATCGCAGCTGGCACAAAAGAGCACAAAAGAGTCCTGGAGAAAATGCGTTCATGCACCCAACCGCTGCGAGCGCTGAAGTCGGCACAAAAGAGTCCTTTCATAAAATCAATTTTTCACAGCTGAGATACAATGTTCACACCTCAGCTGTCTTCCAGTTTTTTATTTGTTTTTTTAGCCTCTTAAGAGGTTGTGTGACGAATTACACCGGTAAAAAATTAATGTTTTTAAATATTTTTATTATTTAGTTATTAATACGCTCAAAGTTTTGTAAAGTATTTAAAAAATAAGAAAAAACATGTGTTTGGATTTGTGTGTGTGTTGTGTTGTGTTATGTGCTGTGTTTGGGTATAAATTATATAATATTGAATTAGTGTTTTTTGTCATAATTGAGTAACAAAATTATGTCTAAATAAGTATTTTAGCTGGGATAAATTTTTTGTGCATAGTTAAAATATTACAATTTTTATCAAATAAGTGTTTTGATCGTAATTGTAAAGACAACCAGATGTGTACAATTTAATATGGCTTTAAATAACCATCCTCCCAGATATTTCTAAGCACGCATCCAATGCATTTTTACAACTTGTTACTTTTTTTCCATCCCGCTAATGAAAGGATTAAAAACCATAATTATTAGAATAAACATGTTTTCCTAAGAAAAAAAATAGCAACTTAAAAAAAAAGAATTTTAAGCTTAAAATTTTTTAAAATCTACTGTTCGTTGTCACTCTGCCACAATCAGTGTGACTCTGACTCATTTTGTTTAGATTATTTGTGTGTTAAGATATCAAAAGAGTCACAGTTACGAGTATTTTATGGCGCTTTTGACTCATTTTGTCAGAGTAACGACGTTTTGAGATACGTTATAAACTGGAAGATAGCTAAGGTGTGAACATTGTATGTCAGCTGTGAAAAATTGATTTTATGCCAGGACTCTTTGTGCCGACCTCAGCCCTAGCAGCGCTTCTGCGCATGAACGCATTTTCTCCAGGACTCTTTTGTGCCGGGACTCTTTTGTGCCAGGACTCTTTTGTGCCAGCTGCGATTTTTTCAGGACTCTTTTGTGCTGGGACTCTTTTGAAGGTGAGCCTGAAATTTAATTCAATGTTTCTAAAATAATTTCATGTGTTTTGAATAAATTTAAAAAAAAATGTTTTTGTAGATGTCAGCTAGTTTTAAACAAAAAACTGTTTAGAGTTTGAAGTTTTATTTGTTAGTAAATTTGCTTGTTAGTTTTTTGTTATTTTTTTTCTTTTTTTTAATCGGTTTGCTTCAAGACAGTTTTTTGGTTTTTTGTACTTTTGTGTTTGACAATACATTGTACCATAAATAATGAGTTAGGTCAAATTGCGCCATTTTACACTTATGTAAATCATATATAGTACTAAATAGCTGATTGTTATCAATTTTTTTTATAATAAAATAATTTTATTAAAAATAAATTTTAAAACGTCTTGTTTTACCAAAAACTATTTTTTTTAAACAGTGCTTTTTGCTGTTGCTGTTGCTATCTAAAAACTAATATTGCGTTTGCAAAAATCTGACAAAAAATATTAAAATTTATATGGAATTGGTAATGCGCTTTAAAACTTTTTAAAAAAGTTCTTGAAAATTTTTTAAAAACAAATAAACATGCTTGTTTAAAACTATGGTCAAACTATAAGTATTTAATATATTTAAAATGTTATTGTACGTAGCTGGTCGTGTTAATTTTGTCTCCCTTGTAAATTATTTAAAAAATCAAAAAACTTTAAATAAATCTCTTTATACAGTTAAAATTTTGTGAAAAAATGGTAGAATAAACTTTGTATGTTTCTATTTTTATTTTGTTTATCTTTTCCTTTGTCATTTTAGTATTATTACATTGTTAAATCTTATTTTAAGTCGCCATCTTGGCAAAAAAACATTGAAATTTTTTGCGTTTACTACTGTTACAGTAACATTGATCTGCAGGTTCCTCACATTAAATAACTGGTCTTCTAATACTTTTGTAATTTCATTAAGTCGCAAATATAGTTAAGAAACATCCTGGAGCAAGTTGAAACTTTATTGAAAGAAAAAGAAGAATTTAAAGCAAGAGTTGAAGTACTGGAATCTGGGCAAAAAATAGACAAACAAGCGATTGCCGATATTTTTGAGGCTGTTTTTTGCCAACTGCTTCCTTTTGTAAAAGCACAGATGCTCGAAATGGAGGAAGTTAAAGATCACTCAAACATGACGGTGGTTCTCGGATTAAAAGAATCCGATTCGCCAAAACAGAAGATGGAAACCGTAAAAGAGCTGGTTGACAAACTTATTGGAGGCGATGAATTAGTTCACATTACGGAGCATTTCCGTATAGGGAACAAAAGCGATAAATACCCAAATAGGCTGTTGAAAGTTTGGTTTTCCAATCGTGTCAGAAACAAAGTAGTGATGTTTGGTGGTAACCTTTGGGAATCTAAAAAGTTTAGGGGGGTTACATCCGGCTGTCGCTTACTAGCGAACAACAAGTGTGTTAAAAAATCATTCTCGGAGAAAGGACAAACATCCTCCTGGACAAAACCAGGCGAGTTTATCTTCGCTGCAGTGATAAGAGAGAGCCTTATTTGTATGACGCCATTGAAAAAATCAAGGTTAGCGATGCTTCAAACAAATAAGACGCTTGGCGACCCGTACACTGATCTATCAATAAAACTCAATTAAATGTTGTTTATTTTAATGCTAGAAGTGTAAAGAACTTGAACTGTGTTGTTTCTAACCAAGATGATAATTTTGGCGATATTGATTTGTTACTAATAACAGAAACCTGGTTTAATGAGAGTATAACAAATAACATGATAAATAGCGATGGTGTGTATGAAAGCACGTGGTGGGAATGAAAAACGAAGCAAAACAACACCTTTCAACCTCTTCGTTTTCAAATCAGGATCAGAAGAAAACCAGTCAACTCTGGCACCTTTTTGCCAAGCTCCAATCTGAAACCCGCGCTCTCGCTGGAGCTTCAAATACTGCGCGCGGGGGACGTCGAAACCAACCCTGGTCCCAGGGTCACACTAA
>JASAMX010011032.1:0-43191 GCA_030248175.1 Microlaimidae sp. YZB2_3 | reverse complement strand
TCTTTTTCTCCATTTTTTTCTCTTTGTTCTTTCTCACCTGCTTGCCCCCCGTGTCAAAAAAGTTGCCTCCCCCGTGCCCTCCCCGTTTTGGAATTGCCCACCTCTCCCCTCCCCCAATAAAACCCCAATAAAATTTATTTAATCTGAAATTTTGAAGTAGTAAATTAATTTATACAATAAGATGACGCCTCTAAGCACTGCTAAGATTTTAATATGAGGCCCATATTAATTTAAATAAAACATTAAATAGTTATGCTATGCTTACAAAAAGATTACAGTATTTTACGTTAAAAATAGGTTGATTTTGCTCAGTATTTTTAACTGGTAGTGCATTAACTAATTCAGTACAAAATTTTCCTATGAAAGTTTTAGGATTGTATTCTGGTAAAATTTAACTCAAGTTTACAATTCATACTAACGGATTCGACTGAACTAGAATAGAGTTTAACAGGATAAATTTTATTCTAATAACATATAAGTGTATTGTACAAAAAACTATAGCTACAATAATTTATTGCGCGAGACACGAGAGACGTTGCAAATTTAATTTAACATATTTAAAAAAATGTTTGTAAAGAGTTAATAAAGCACATAATAAAGCAGCACTCATAAAGGATAAACAACATCCTTTTTTATCGCAATAAAAATCATTTTTTATCACACCTAGAGAAACATGGTTTTCTAGTAGCTAATAAAAATAGTAGAACACCCAACGTTAATTTCTGTGAAATTCTTTGGTTTTAAAATATCTCAAAAATAAATTAAAAAACACGATCTTAAGGCGCCGATCTGAAAGCGGATCGGATCACGTTAGAGGGAAATGGATTTATACAAAAGTTGTCAGTTAATAAATCATAGGCTTAATATCTTGACAATAAAAAAATTCTTCTAATCGTAGGCAATTTAACTAGAGAGTGAAGTAAAGTGAAAACCGATCTTAACAAAAAAATATACCTTTTTCAGCGGGATAAAGAGTGGTTTGGGTATGTTGGCACCCACTGTTTCGTCGGAGAAAACCACTTTGGTGTTCTGATCCATGGGGAGGGGTTCCACGAACCCCCAGATTCGCCCGTACTGCCCCTGACCTCCAGTTTGCTTTTTGTGCCAGTGGTCGTATCTAAACATTTATCCTTACTTTAAAAAAGGCGTTTGGTGGGTTGAAGGCGTAAAAAACAAGATACAAACTGTGCAGTATTGCGAAGACATTGAAAAATCATATTATTTCGCTAATAAGTGTCATTATACAAAGTTACACCACTGCGCACCTTCGGCACAGAATCTAGAGAGTAATGGTTAGCTATTTTCTCGTTTTATCTAAAACCCAATTTTCAGTGACCTAGTAATAAAGATCATAAAAATTTGATTTTGGGCATGAAAAGTGTGATTTTAAGAAAAAAATAATTTTTATACTTTTCATTTCTTTCAAATTCCGGTACCGCATTCACATGGGGGACGGGGGAGGGGGGGTTGGGGGGGGGGTCAAACCCCCCCCCATCGGAGGGACCCTATTATAGTGGGGGGAGAAAAGTTCCCCCGTTCCCCCTTTTTCTCTCTTTTTTGTTGCATGTATTTTCGCCAAAAATGTTTTGCAAATTTTTTTACCTATTTTTCCTTCAAAATACAACAACGATATAGGTAAAATGGACTCGAAAAAAAAACGATATGGGTATTTTGCGTTTCTCGGATTTTAATCACCCCCCCCCCTCAATTTGGGGTTTAACCCCCCCCCCGACTCTCTGGACCAACTTGCCCCATATATGATTTACATGATTCCGTCGCATGCAACTCCGCCAGTTTGCACTATAGTACTTACTAAAAATTATGCAACCAGCGACATTTTCCACTATACGCCAGTTATATGTTATGTGCTGAGAATTTTTAGATTTTTCGTTTTTTTTTTTAAATTTATTAGATGCACATATTTCACCAACAATCGTGTTATTTTTGTAAAAAATATATTAGTGTTTTTATCAGATTCAAGATTTTAAAAGTTTCTATTTGTATGTACTTTACTGGGGCAACCAACGTTTCCCTGAAGGCCACTTTCGGTTTACCAAGTACCACTTTGCAGCCGTATTCCGAGTCCATGCGCTGGGCGTAGATGTCCAAATGCAGTTCCCCCATTCCACTAACGATAGTCTGAAAAATATTTTTTTACAAATTAAAAAAAAACATTTTTCACTTTTATTTTTGTTATTAAAATAATTTTTAACGTCAATCTACTTTTAGGAATTATAGTTTGGAGGTGTGGGCAGTTTCGAAATTTTTGGAAGGGATATAACATCTTAAAGAATTATTATTAGTGTTATTTTACGCCCATAGTCCACAAACCGGTCTTTAAACTTTTTTTATTTTTAATATAGTAAACGTTATTAACCTCTTTTAATTCGACGTCGTAGTGTTTCTTAAAGGTGGGATCTTCTTTAGTAAATCTGGCTAAAGCTTTCATAAAATTATCGGAGTCTTTTTTGTCTTTGGGCGTTATTGACATAGATATCACAGGTTCCGGAATATGCATACTCTCCTAAAACAATTACAATAATTTTCTCTTTTAAGCTTTGTAAATTAGTCGCAGCAATTTAAAAAGTAAAAAACGAAAGAAAAAAATCTTAGCGCACGTAATGGCGTACAATATTACATTACAACAAAAAAATTTTTTTTTATTAAAAGACGGGGTGGGGGGGGGTTAAATCCCAAAGTTAAAGGGGGGGGGGGGGGGGTTAATCCCAGAAACGTAAAATACCCATATCGTTTTTTTTTGGAATGCATTTTACCCATATCTGTTTATTTATCTGATAAAAAGGCACTTAATTTATAATTTTTTACCTTTTATTGCATAAAATAACACATGTGCATCTAATAAATTTAAAAAAAAATCGGAAAAATCTAAAAATTCTCAGCACATAATTTTCATAATTTTTATAAGTACTATAGTGGAAAATGGCGCTGGTTGCATTTTGTCCCCCCCCCCCCTTTGGGGGGGGGTAAAAACACTGCTCAAACTGGCGGGGGGGGGTTAACTACCTGCAAACCCACTCCCCCCGTGCCCATGTATGTGTAAAATCCATGTGAATGCGGTACTAAGAAATTCTTGAATGAAAAGAATGAAAAGTATAAAAATTAATTTTTTTTTAAAATCACGCTTTTCATGCCCAAAATCAAATTTTTATGATCTTTATTACAAGTTCACCAAAAATTGGGTTTTAGATAAAACGAGAAAATAGCTAACCATTACTCTCTAGATTCTGTGCCGAAGGTGCGCAGTGGTGTAACTTTGTATAATGACACTTATTAGCGAAATAATATGATTTTTCAATGTCTTCGCAATACTGCACAGTTTGTATCTTGTTTTTTACGCCTTCAACCCACCAAACGCCTTTTTTAAAGTAAGGATAGATGTTTAGATACGACCACTGGCACAAAAAGCAAACTGGAGGTCAGGGGCAGTACGGGCGAATCTGGGGGTTCGTGGAACCCCTCCCCATGGATCAGAACACCAAAGTGGTTTTCTCCGACGAAACAGTGGGCGCCAACATACCCAAACCACTCTTTATCCCGCTGAAAAAGGTATATTTTTTGTTAAGATCGGTTTTCACTTTACTTCACTTCCCAGTTAAATTGCCTACGATTAGAAGATTTTTTTTTATTGTCAAGATATTAAGCCTATGATTTATTAACTGACAACTTTTGTATTAATCCATTTCCCTCTAACGTGATTCGATCCGCTTCCATATCGGCGCCTTAAAAGCGTGTTTTTTAATTTATTTTTGTGATATTTTAAGACCAAAGAATTCACAGAAATTAACGTCAAAAACTCTGAAGAAATATTTTTTGGGTGCTCTGCTATTTTTTATTAGCTCCTAAAAAACCATGTTTCTCTCAGGTGTGATAAAAATGATTTTTATTGCGATAAAAAAGGATGTTGTTTATCCTTTATGAGTGCTGCTTTATTATGTGCTTTATCAACTTTTTACAAACATTTTTTTTTAAATATGTTAAATTTTGCAACGTCTCTCGTGTCTCGTGCAATAAATTATTGTAGCTATAATTTTTTGTACAAAATCACTTACACGTTATTAGAATAAAATTCTACCCTGTTAAACTCTATTTTAGTTCAGTCGAATCCGTTAGTATGAATTGTAAACTTGAGTTAAATTTTACCAGAAAACAATCCTAAAACTTTAATAGTAAAATTTTGTACTGAATTAGTTAATGCACTACCAGTTAGAAAAATAGTGAGCAAAATCAACCTATTTTCAACGTAAAATACTGTAATTTTTTTGTAAGCATAGCATAACTATAAAAATGTTTTATATAAATTAATATTATGCCTCATATTGAAATCTTAGCAGTGCTTAGAGGCGTCATCTTATATTGTATAAATTAATTTAATACTTCAAAATTTCAGATTAAATAAACTTTATTGGGGGAGGGGAGAGGTGGGCAATTGCAAAACGGGGAGGGCACGGGGTAGGCCACTTTTTTGAAACGAGGGGCAAGCAGGGGAGAAAGAAAAAAAGGAGAAAAAAAAGAAGAAGAAAAAGACAAAAAAAGCAAAAATAAGGTAAATAGGTCTAAAATGGCTTCAAATGCATTGAAATAAGCTAAAAACTGCAAAAATTTCGCGATGATAAGGTCGTAATAGGTCAAAAATGGCGCCATAATTTTAGGGTACTTTTTCATTTTTGAGCGGGTGGGGCATTTCCAGACCATGCGCAGGTCTGAATTTCATTATACGTTGTTTAGTGTTTAGGGTTTTTACGAAGTGATTGAGCAAGGGCCTTTGCTGGGCTACAAAATCACGGGAATTAAATTCCGCGTTTTGGATGGACAGACTCACGAAGTGGACTCTACTGAAATCGCCATGATAAACACCGCCAAGGGAGCCATGCTGGATGGTAATGAATGGTTTTTTATCCACTCGTTTAATTTTAGATGGACACAAAGGAGGTTTTTAAAAAAGTTTGACTTCTGTCTAAACTTAATTAATAAACTTTATTAAGCATTATAATTCATGTTACGCTGAAATGTGTAGTTTTTAAAATGTAAGAATCCTACTCAAAAATTCAAAAACAGAATCGTTGTATCACAGCATTTTTTAGCTCAATTATTTTTTCGGTGGCGTTCGTCTATTATAAAAAAGCTAAAAATGACAGGTTTGTCATTTATGTACGCGGGAAAACTCTATATTTGTTTATAAGTTTTTGCAAGGTAGTGTATTACAAATTCAAAATGAAAAACCATGAAATTTCACAGAAATTTATAATAAAATTAGACTTACAACAAGGAAACAAAAAATTAAAAAGAAAACAGGTAACCGTCGCAGCTATACCTAGTGAGACTGTAATTTTACCTGGATAGACTTATTATTCTAGAAACTTATGTAATTTTAGTTTTCGCGGACGGAAAGTGGACGCTTTTGGAGCCGGTGATGAAAGTGGAGGTCAACTGCCCGAAAGAGTTCCAAGGCAACGTCATGGGTGGGCTAAGTAAAAGGGCCGCCATCATCCGAAGCACGGATAATGTGGAAGACTTCTGCTCTTGCGTTTGCGAGGTAAACGTGTCGCTGGCTTAAAGGTGCGGTGCGGAGTCAAACTTTTTGTCTTCGTTTTTGATAATTTTTTGTGAAAACCTTACCTCTGCCCCCAATACCCCACAATAATTTTTTAACAAAATATCTCCAGTGGTTCAGGAGTGATGACCCCCCAAAAATGGCGTTTTTGGACAATTTTGTACGTGAAAGATTGCTTAGTGGGTGTAACGATTTACGTTACAAATTATACACTTAAAGGAAGCGGCTACTTTTTACTTTAATTTGATACCTTTATCGTTAAAATTGGTAAAGATATTGCGTTTCTCGCACAAAAAATCTTGATTTTTTTGCAAAAAACACGAAGTGAAGAAAAGAAGGATTGGGCAAACTTCACAAAATCACTGCCGTCGTTTGCTGTTTTTAACAAAAAAATCGCGGGTTTTTTGTACAAGAAACGCAATATCTCGACAAATACTGCACCAATTTTAACGATCAAGGTATCAAATTAAAGTAAAAAGTAGCCGCTTTCTTTGAGTGTATAATTTGTAACTTAAATCGTCATACCCATTCAGCAAACTTTCACGTACAGAATTGTCGAAAAACGCCATTTTCGGGGGGTCATAACTCCTGAACCACTGAAGATATTTTGTTAAAAAAAATTTTGTGGACTATTGGGGGAGGGGTAAGGTTTTTACAAAAAAATTAACAAAATCGAAAACAAAAAGTTTCACTCCGCACCGCACCTTTAAGCTTGTTTTCTTTTCAAATTGTTTCATTCCTGGGCGCTGTTTCATAAAAGTTCCCAACATGCTGTTTTTTTGTTGAAGTCCATTTCTTTTTTGTAGAAAGCTACAAAGAAATGAAAATGCAATAGACTTTTGGAAAAACTTATAAAAAACCAAAAATTTGCATAAATATTAATTGCAAAAATCCCTATGCTTCTATAGCATGATTTCATTTTTCTCCAAAGAATCAAATGTTAGTAACATTTATGAAACAGCGCACTGGATGGTTTTGCCTTACCTTGATATTTCTCGAGATATTACATCTATCGTACAAAAATCCAATGATTTTTGATTAAAAATAATGAAAAAGTAGGAAATACAATCGCGGCGAATTCGCTCGTAATATGGGCGAAATTCTTTAGTTGAATTTACAATAGAGTTTGTTTTACATCACACACAGCGTGCGCCTGTAAAGTTTTTTTATTATTTTAATCACCTTTAAGATTTTTTATTCTTTTTTCTTGTAAATTGAAGCTTACGTTTTAAAAAAGTAGTATTATTTCAGGTGCCGTTAAATAACATGTTCGGGTACTCGTCAGAATTGCGTGGTTTAACAGAAGGTAAAGGAGAGTACACCATGGAATATTCTAGGTTCGTTTGTTTTATTTTATCTTTTGTATTGTATTAATAGAAGACTTAGATAGAATGGTGACATTCTAAATCAAGATAGTAAAATTTAATGCGCTTATTTTATTATCTGAAGCCAAGAGAATTTAGTGCTTTGTGCGTTTTTTTCGTAGAAACTGGTAGTAGGTTTTTCAACTAACAAAACATTGGACTGCAAAAATCGTGTAATAGTAAATAATTGTAAAAATGTAAAATCGATTTCTAAGTCATTTTCAGTAAAAATAATAATTTTGTTTTTAAAAGTAATAAGCTTAAAATTTTAAAAAAAAACATTGAAAAAATCAAAGGATAATAAATTTTTAGTTTTGGTAAAAATCAGTTTTACTTTTTTGACTCAAATTTAGAAATTTTAAGAAGTTAAAATGAGAAATAATTGGAAAGTAATTATTGCTTGTTGAAACTGTAAAAAATATTGGTGTTTTTACCCCAAAATTGCATGTTCCTAGCTGGCAGATTTTAAGCAAGGGGATTTTCTCCCTTAAATAAATAATCTAGAGCTTGTTTTAGCCTTGATTTTAAATTTTTATTGTCTTTTTAAAACTACATCGTACGATTTAATAAGCTTAGAAAATTTGCATTAATTATTTAATAAAATTTAAAATTTTGAAATTGATTTGACATTAAACAACAATAGATTATCATACGCTTTAATTATTCAGTATATAGCATAAAAATAGAGCAAAACTCTGGACTACTACGGCGGACATCGTTTTTTTTAATGATCAGCAGCCGCACTCATAAAGCGCGATTAACCAAGGATTAAAAAAAGATTAAGTATGGACGTCTTTTTTTCATGGACAAGGGGAGAATCGGATTAAAAAGCTGATAAAAACTGACTTTAAACGCGGTTTTTGGACTTTTTATAATGTTCTTTGACTTTAAAATATACATACTGTTTTAACTAAAGTATTTTTATATAAATAATTGTCAAATTTTAAGAATATTTGAAAAAAAGTTAAATACGTGATATTGTTAATTTTTAATTTCGAAATAAAAAAAATAAAATTAAAAAAGACGAATTTTATTTCGATTTTGCATTGGGTCACATTATTAATTTAAATTGATAAAAATTTAATTCCTCGGTATGTCTGATTATGTTATAAGTTTATTGTACATTATTAATCATTATTTAAATGAATTGAGTCTTTTATCAATTTATCTTTTATTATGTGAGCCAATGCAAAAGACAATCAACAATCGTTGGTTAATCCTTGGTTAATCGCGCTTTATGAGTGCGGCTACAGATAACAGAATTAATATTATACTAAGCATAGTCTATGCATAGTTTAATTCTACTGTTTTCATCATTTCATTTTTTTCTTTTTTTTTCTTCTCTTTTTCTATTGTTTTTTCTTTTTTTTCATCATCAACATCAAATCTGCGACTTAATTGCCGCCAATATGAATTACAATTGTAACAAAATATCAATGAACATAGCTGATATGACTTTAAAGGCTCAAAATCTGATATGACTTTAAAGGCTCAAAAAGAGCGCTTATTTAAGTAGTTTTAAAACTTTTCTTGAATGCATCCAAAGAATCGACAGTTACTTAAGATGGGAGTAGATTGTTCCAAGGTGTAACCACCCTATTTGCAAAAAAAAATTTCTTTGCATTAATTCGGCAGTCTTCAATGGCCAATTTAAATGGATGACCACGGGTGGGCTGCAAGTTGAACTTAAAAAAATCATTGCTTGCAAATTGTTTAAGCAATGTATAATTTTAAAGCACTCATATTGTTGTTGTTGTTGCATTACCTGAAACTTATCTTCCTTATGCAGATTATGCAAAGGGCAGGCGCTAAGACAAGCCAGGAGGGGCGAAAAAATTTGTATATAAATCAAAGCACTCATATAAATCAAATTGTCTCTTCGGTCCTTTAATCTTTCTAAACCTAGGTAATCCAGTCTATGTTCATAACTAACAGGTAATAACTTGCATTTATAAAACAAACGTCTAGTGAAATCTCGTAGAAAAAATCCGATACGAAATATTTTTGATGAAATAAAATAAATTTAGGTACAGTCCGGTTCCGGAAGCAACGGTGAAAAAGATTGTGGAAGAACACGAAGCAGCCCAAAATCCAGTTAGTGAAAAGAAAAAGAAAGCTCAAAGATAATGAAAGCTAGTAACAAAACGTCAAAAACAGCTGTTTCTGATAACTGTTTAATTTAAACATAAACTGCTTTTAAATTATTTGATGGGCATACGTCAAAAATTATTTAGAAAATGATAGATTCGTAAAATGGATTTATTTATCTGGCATTATAAATAAAGACAAAAAATTGCACGGATATCTCGAATAAGATTTTTTTCCCTGCTGATACTTTCAAAAAAGACTTTCAATTCAAGGGAAACCTATATCATGAAAAACGGATAGGTCTGACGTCTGTGCGCCGAGCAATGTTAAAATGATAAAAAAAAAAGTGATAGTCGAGTTTAGGAATAATAATAATTCAATTGTGATTAATTGCATTAACTCTTTAAAGAATATGTAAACAGAATGTTATGAAATTAATTAAACATCAAACAAATTAAGGTAAACCTCTTAAAATTTTTTTAAAACCTGTGAAAAAATTTAACCATTGAAAAGTATGGTCCGGCATCTAAAAGAGGGTTCGACTCTTGGCTTTCTAAAAGGGTGGACCCGAGGATAACGCTGCACTCACTGAATAAAATTTTGCAAATGTATAAAAATGAAAAGGGTATAAAAACACGCATTTGTTATAAAAATTCACATTTTTGAAGGAAAATTTACGATAATAATAATTCTTCCAATTTTTTTAAAAAGAGGGGCGATCAGTTTTAAAAAACTATGGAAGATGGTTAGGGCTAAAAAGTTTGAAGGGAAATTGAGCTAATTTTTTTGGGGCAGGGTAAAAATTTCAAGCCTAAAGGGTGATCCTACATTCAAACTACTTCCCCCTTTTTCGGCTATAAGTTTAACCCAAAATAAATTTTTAGATTTAACATTTTTATAGTATTTTACGTCAAACCTTCAATGTTATTTATAATTTACGATGGTAATTCAATTGCTACCTGAGGTATCGAAGAGAATTAATCACATGAAAAAATGGAATAATATTATGCAATTGTTATGATTTTCTTCAGTGGTCTAGGAAGCTGATTCTTAGTGCTTGTTTTAGATGGGTATATGGTTCTATTCTCGATACTTTTGTTAGAATTATCGTCACGTTTCTTGATGTAGCCTCATTGTTTTTTGAAAAAATAATCATAGTGTCAATTTTATGTTGTAGTCATTTAATTGTTAGTTTTGTTAGAAAAATTCGTTTTAAAAAAATAATTAATAATTTCTAAAATCTGTTTGTTATTTTTATTTTAACACAACACTTAACTGTTGGTTATTTTTTTTGTTGGTTTTAAATAAATAAGCATAATAAAAATTACCCGAATATCAAATTAATCAATTGAACTACCAGTTTTTTTAAAACAAGCTCGTGCTAGCCGTAATGCTTTATTCATTTACCTAAAAAACAAACTGATAATCCAAAATGAATGAATAATAGCTAAAAAGTGGTTGTCTAACTTAAAATTTATCACCTTAGTATGAGTTTTCGAAGTTATTATTTGAAAATACAATTTTTAAATTTAATTTTTATATTGAATAATGTTATTACGGCTAAATGTTAGAATGCGTGATTTTCCAATTCGGCGTGACCTATAGTCGGGTTTTCCTACCATCACTATATCCACCTGAAGTTCAGTCTATAGTGTTTAACGAAAATACAGGCTTTCGATTTAAATTTTTTTTTGGTTTGTCTTGAAAGGGTCCACTTTATTTCACTCCAGAAAAAAATTTGCAGCGAACTTAATTTCAATCCTCAATAGATTCGTGAACTGGCGAAAAATTCGTTTAAAAACCAATATACTATTCCTGCGTGCTCATGGGCATAGCTTATAGTGTCTTAGATACAGATTAAAATGACTAGGGATGTGCGCAAAATGGACTTCCGCGGAAACTTGCATTGTTTTGAAAATCAGCATTCACGATTAAAATCCGCATCCAAGATTAGCCACCACATCCGCAATCTGCATCTAAGAATTTTATAGAGATTTTTCTCTAACAATCCATTGAACATTTTTAACCCTGAAGATTAACCAACTCCCCCGGCCCATAATAGGTTTTTCGAATTCAATAAAGCGAAACGCGAAAAAAAAAATTTTCCACGTTCTATCCATATTTCTAAAATTATTTTTATTAATGAAAAGTTTAAAATTAGCTAAGAAAAAATAATAATCTGTCGTATTACTGTTTGGTTATTCATGAAATAAGTAAAATAAATAGACCAGACTCCACGGAATTATTGGTGGGCCTCCAAAGCTGCTCGCGGCCCTAAAAAATCATATTTTTCGACATTTCGCACCTTTTATTACACGACTGCACGCGTTTACTTGTCATAAGAATTTAACCTACTCAAAATCGTAAAGTTTATTGGATTAAGAACAACGGAAAATGAGTGATTGCTAGTTTTTCGGCAAATATGTATCGATTTTTCTTTGTACCGCATGTCGACAGAATTAAGCTACCAGTCGCATATTTTTATTCCTGACCTTTATCAAATGTTTTATAGAAAACAATGCAAAAGTAACGGACACGTTTTTGGTTTTTTGATTCAAATTGGTATGGTTTTTAAATTAAAATGACGTTTCGTGATCGTGCTTTACGGATTTGGTTGTCGGGTTCCAGTTGTATTTTCGAAAATTTGGCCTTGGAAGATCACCTTTTTCGAACGATGGATTTTCAAAACAGAGACGGTCTTTTAATTTGGCGAAATCAACCCTCTGTTGTAATTGGTATGTAGCAACTGTTTTTGTTTGTTTTTAATATAAAATCTTCAGCAAGTGATGGTGTAGCATTGCACAACCCCAAATAGCGCATGGTTAAATGACGTTTAAACGAAAGACTAATGAAAACAACCGAAGCGGCCCATGCTAACATTGATGAAAATCTTAGTTAGCTACAAACAAAAACAACACAAGCTTAAAAATAGTGTAATTAGAAAATAATAATTTCTGATAACCTCCAAATCATACACTGCCGTGCCATAAATTATTAAGGGACCTACCTAGCATAACAAAAATTGGGTCGGCGGTCCCACCACGAAACAAAGTTCCTCTCAAATTGAATGCATTTTTTCGTATTATTTTTGAAACTGGAAATACTATATACAAATAAAACATCTACTTGAAAAATTTTCGTGGTCTTTTTGTATTTAATTAAGCATCACAAAATGTTTGTTTTTTCTAAATAACCTAAAAAATTTACATATGAGAAACCTTAGCTACGCTTAATATAGCTCTAAATAATGGTCAAAAATTAACAAAAATATTCGAAATTGTTTTAATATAGTTGTTTAATCTCCGGTTTCCGAAAAAATTTGGTAAAAATTATTGGTTTCATAACGAAATCTGATTTCGCGGCGGGACCGCGGACCCAAATTTTTGTAATGCTAGGTAGGTCCAGAGAAATATCTGCTCCTTTCTGAAATAAAATCTGGTATAAATTTGTCTCCCTGAAGTGAAACATGTAAATGACGACGTTTTACTATTTTATTTAAAACTAAGCTAAAATTTACTTTTAGTATTTAAGAGCCTTTATTTTTGTAGCTTACCTGTTCTCCAATAGAAAAAATATTTTTTTTTATTTTAATTATTTTTATGTCGTGGTTTTTTCATAATTTGCTCTGCTCGCTGAAGTTATGTCTAATAATAAAACTAATTAAAAAAGGATAACGTTCCGCAAAATTAAATAAAACTAAATTATAATTTAATTCTAGCAAAAGACGAAACAAAGTTTCGAAAAAAAGCCTTATATTAAATGGAATAGTATAAAGCTACATAAGTCTAAAAACTAAATGCCAGAAAAGACTGAAACAAGTCTCTTTAAAACCTGTAAATTAATAACAGATTTTGTGAAATTTTCAGAAAAACAAAACCGAATAAAAACAACACGTGTAAAAGCTTTAGTTTGCGTTTTTTAATCATTAATAAAACTTAATTCACATAAATTTCTCTCAAAGTGCATTAACTTTTTACATGAGTTAACCAGCTGTAAATACCACAGTATTAGTTAAGTCACACGTCGTCAAAACGATACAAAAAAAGTATAACGCAAGCGTCACAGTAACCATGAAAAATTTCTGTCAAAATAAGTTATCGCATTGCGCATTAAATTTTGTAATTTATCATTATTTTCGTATAAAGCAAAACATACCGCCATATTAACGGCTTTTAAAATCAAATATCAAGTTTTAAGTCCGAAAAACATTGAAAAATTCAGATTTAATATAAGGCGACTTTTTCTTTAATGTTTCTATTTATTACATAAAACAAATTAGCTGTCAATGTATTTGTTAAATTAAAAGTCGCCTTATATTAAATCTGAATTTTTCAATGTTTTTCGGACTTAAAATTTGATATTTGATTTTAAAAAGCCGTTAATATGGCGGTATGTTTTGCTTTATACGAAAATAATGATAAACTACAAAATTTAATGCGCAATGCGATAACTTATTTTGACAGAAATTTTTCATGGTTACTGTGACGCTTGCGTTATACTTTTTTTGTATCGTTTTGACCATAGGTGGGCAGCCTCTTGGATTTTGGGGGGGGAGAGGGGGGGGGTCAAATTTTAGGGGGGTGTTCGGCAAGACCCAAATTTTGAGGGGGGTGTACCCAATATTTCCGCGCTGCCTTAAAATGGGCTTAAAACGCGTAAAAAAACGTAAAACAAGCTTATAAATGCTTTAAAACTGTGTAAAATTGAAATAAGACCTTATTGCAACTTACAAATTGTATTTTTTAATTCTTTTATTAATAATGTGTTTATATATTCTTATAATTAGATTAGAAATTATAGTTTTTTTTAATAATTACGTAATAATAGAATAATAATATTATTGTCTTGATTATAAAGTCAAGTATCGCAAACTTTTTAATCCATAATCTTATATTTAATTAAAGATTATATACATACATGGGCGTAGCCAGGGGGGGGTCTAGACACCTCTTTTAGGTCGGCAAAGGGAAAAATTTGGGGTTAGACAGACCCCCCTTTTGCAGTGGCGTGCCCAGGATTTCATTTCCGGGGGGGGGGGGGGGGTCTGGGAGTCCTAGCTAACCCTGAAGGGGGGGTCTGGGGGGCGGCAGCTTCCCAGATACGGGGGGGGGTCTGGGGGGCGAGAGCCCCCAGCGGAGTCAAGGGGCGGAGCCCCTTGTCAGGGGGGTCCTGGGGGCAGAATGCCCCCCGGAGGAGAAAATTTTTAATTTAAGGCCCTAAAATACACTTGAAATTTTAATTCCAGATGATACTTATTACAAAATTTAAGGTTTCTTATACCTACACATTTAAAACATGCGTTTAAAACGTTAATTAAAGGATAATAGTGTTTATAGTAGTTTTATTAAACTGTATACCTTAACTACTGAACGGGATAATCGATTTGTAATCGAAAAACTAAGATAAATTTATCAGTTAACAATTAACTCTCCGCGCGAAGCGCGGAAAATTTTTTTTAGTCGTTTTATAACACTTAAAAATTTTTCTCCGGGAGGCGAATTTGGGGGGGGGGGTGTCCCCGGGTACCCCAAATTTAGGGGGGGGGTGTCAGCAAAATCCGAAATTTTGGGGGGTATAACCCCCCAACCCCCCCTGCCCACCTATGGTTTTGACGACGTGTGATTTAACTAATACTGTGGTATTTACAGCTGGTTAACTCATGTAAAAAGTTAATTCACTTTGAGAGAAATTTATGTGAATTAAGTTTTATTAATGATTTAAAAAACGCAAACTAAAGCTTTTACACGTGTTGTTTTTATTCGGTTTTGTTTTTCTGAAAATTTCACAAAATCTGTTATTAATTTACAGGTTTTAAAGAGACTTGTTTCAGTCTTTTCTGGCATTTAGTTTTTAGACTTATGTAGCTTTATACTATTCCATTTAATATAAGGCTTTTTTTCGAAACTTTGTTTCGTGTTTTGCTAGAATTTCCGCCTTTTAATGCATTGAATTCAATGTCATTTATTAAAGATATAAAACATTAAAAAATTTACTCATTTTAAAAGAAACGTCATGGTCTCCTCATGATATGAATACAATTATTTTCATATCCAAAACTTCAATGTAATTTTAAGCAGTATACTATACAAAAATTAAGTCTGGGTAACTCCGTAAAATTGTATGGAACCTGAAAGAACCATATAAAATAGTGTGTTTTTCTTCTGTTTAAATTTTTTTAGTTAGACCTGATTTAACCACTTTTTTGGAAATTAGCTTTTTTTGGACTTTTGTTTTGTGCTTTATTTTTCTGGATTGATGGTTTATTTTTAAACAACAAAACCACACCATTGTAAATGGTTTTTCCAGGTTCCATACAATTTTACGAGGTTACCCAGACCAGTCTTTTCTCGCATTAAATTTTTGGAGCTGATTTTTTGCACGTAGATGCTAAATTGCCCCCTCACCTGAATTTTATTCTCGTATATGCTCTATTGCCCGTAGTTAAACCTCTGTTCATGTGAAAAACGACCAGTTTTTTTCTAAGTTACGCATTAGGTACTGGGGTACTTGTGTGACACTTTTTTTCCTTACTAAATTACATATTAAATAACTTCATTTAGTAATACACATTCTCTTCTGGTTATTTTTTTGGTTTAAATTATAATTCTTTACCTTTTTATAAAAATTACTAATTTTCAACGGGAAGAGCGAAAAAATATCCTTACCACTAATTAGCAGCCATATGGCAACAATAAAAATATTTAAAAAATAAAATGAAATAAATCTTGGGTGACGTGTGAGCGCTGCGGGATAAAATGTTTCAATAGACGGAAATTTATCAAAATCGAAACAGAAAAAACTCTTTTTTATATGGAATACTATGAAGCTACAATCACTCCAAAAATTTAATGCGAGAAAAGACTGGTCTGGGTAACCTCGTAAAATTGTATGGAACCTGGAAAAACCATTTACAATGGTGTGGTTTTGTTGTTTAAAAAAAAAACCATCAATCCAGAAAAATCAAGCACAAAACAAAAAATCCAAAAGAAGCTAGTTTCCAAAAAAGTGGTTAAGTCAGGTCTAAGCTAAAAAAATTTAAACAGAAGAAAAAAACACTTTTTTATATAAGTTCTTTCAGGTTCCATACAATTTTACGGAGTTACCCAGACTTAATTTTTGTATAATATACTGTCTTAAAATTACAATGAAGTTTTGGATATGAAAATAATTGTATTCATATCATTAGGAAACCACGACGTTTCTTTTAAAATGAGTAAATTTTTTGATGTTTTATATCTTTAATAAATGACATTGAATTCAATGCATTAAAAGGCGGAAATTCTAGCAAAAGACGAAACAAAGTTTGGAGAAAAGCTTATATTAAATGGAATAATATAAAGCTACATAAGTCTAAAAACTAAATGCCAGAAAAGACTGAAACAAGTCTCTTTAAAACCTGTAAATTAATAACAGATTTTGTGAAATTTTCAGAAAAACAAAACCGAATAAAAACAATACGTGTAAAAGCTTTAGTTTGCGTTTTTTAACTATTAATAAAACTTAATTCACATAAATTTCTCTCAAAGTGGATTAACTTTTTACATGAGTTAACCAGCTGTAAATACCACAGTATTAGTTAAGTCATTCGTCGTCAAAACCGTAGGTGGGCGGGGGTGTGAGGGGGTTGTTGCCCAGAATTTCGGATTTTGCTGACACACCCCCCCCAAATTTGGAGTAACCGGGAACACCCCCCAAATTCGCCTCCCAGAGAAAAATTTTTAAGCGTTATAAAAGGACTAAAAAAAATTTCCCGCGCTTCGCGCGGAGAATTAATTGTTACTTGATAGTTTATCTTAGTTTTTCGATTACAAATCGATTATCCCGTTCAGTAGTTAAGGTATACAGTTTGATAAAACTACTATAAACGCTATTATTCTTTAATTAACGTTTTAAACACGTTTTAAATGTGTAGGTATAAGAAACCTTAAATTTTGTAATAAGTATCGTCATTAAAATTTCAAGTGTATTTTAGCGCCTTAAATTAAAAATATTCTCCCCCGGGGGGAATTTTGCCCCCCGAACTTCCCTGACAAGGGGCTCCGCCGGGGTTGCTGCCCCCCAGACCCCCCTTCAGGGTTAGTAGTACCCCCAGATGGTCCTCCGAAATGAAATCCTGGGCACGCCACTGCAAAAGGGGGGTCTAACTCCAAATTTTTTCCTTTGCCGACCAAAAGAGGGTCTAGACCCCCCTGGCTACGCTCATGTATGTATATAATTTTTAAATAAATATAAGATTATGGATTAAAAAGTTTGTGATACTTGACTTTATAATCAAGACAATAATATTACTATTCTTCTGTTATTACGTAATTATTAAAAAAAAACTATGATTTCTAATCTAATTATAAGAATATTATAAACACATTATTATTAAAAGGATTAAAAAATAAAATTTATAAGTTGCAATAAGCTCTTATTTTAAGTTTACACAGTTATAAAGCATTTATAAGCTAGTTTTACGTTTTTTTACGTGTTTTAAGCCCATTTTAAGGCAGCGCAGAAATATTTGGTGAACCCCCCCCCTCCCCCTCAAAATTTGGGTCTTGCAGGACACTCGGACACTCCCCCCGTAAAATTTGACCCCCTGCCCACCTATGGTCAAAACGATACAAAAAAAGTATAACGCAAGCGTCACAGTAACCATGAAAAATTTCTGTCAAAATAAGTTATCGCATTGCGCATTAAATTTTGTAGTTTATCATTATTTTCGTATAAAGCAAAACATACCGCCATATTAACGGCTTTTTAAAATCAAATATCAAGTTTTAAGTCCGAAAAACATTGAAAAATTCAGATTTAATATAAGGCGACTTTTAATTTAACAAATACATTGACAGCTAATTTGTTTTATGTAATAAATAGAAACATGAGAAGAAACACCTGTGCTACAATCTGAATTTTTCAATGTTTTTGAACTTAAAAATTTTGATTGACTTATGTTTATTTACAAAATAAAATAATTACAAAAATCACAATGCGCAATTTGACGAAATTTTCATGGTTTTATTAGGCGTGCATTTATCTTTTGTATCAGTTTTTTTAACGACGTGTGACTTAACTAATACTGTGGTATTTAGCTGAGGTAACTCATGTAAAAAGTTAATGCACTTTAGAGAGAAATTTATGTGAATTATGTTTTATTCAAAGGTAAAAAAACGCAAACTAAAGCTTTTACACGTGTTGTTATTTTTCTGGGTTTGTTTTTCTGAAAATTTCACAAAATTTGTTGTATTAATTTACAGGTTTTAAAGAGACTTGTTTCAGTCTTTTCTGGCATTTAGTTTTTAGACTTATGTAGCTTTATACTATTGGATTTAATATAAGGCTTTTTTTCGGAAACTTTGTTTCGTCTTTTGCTAGAATTAAATTATAATTTCGTTGGGGGGAATTTTGCGGAACGTTTATCCTTTTTTAATTTTAATTTTTGCTTATTATGTTGGATGGCGTTCAGCGAGCAGAGCAAATTATGAAAAAACCACGACATAAAAATAATTAAAATAAAAAAAAATATTTTTTCTGGTGGAGAGCGGGTAAGCTACAAAAATAAAGGCTCTTAAATACTAAAAGTAAATTTTAGCTTAGTTTTTAAATAAAATAGTAAAACGTCGTCATTTACATGTTTCACTTCAGGGAGACAAATTTCCTCCAGATTTTTCTCAGAAAGGAGCAGATATATTCTCTGGAACTTGACCTAGCATTACAAAAATTTGGGTCCGCGGTATCGCCCCGAAGTCAGAATTCTTTATGAAACCAATAATTTTTACCAAATTTTCTTGGAAACTGGAGATTAAACAACTATGTTAAAACAATTTCGAGTATTTTTGTTAAGTTTTGACCATTATTTAGAGCTATATGAAGCGTAGCTAAGGTTTCTCATATGTCAAATTTTTTTAGGTTATTTTTTTTTTTAGAAAAAACAAACATTTTGTGATGCTTTAATTAAATACAAAAAGACCACGAAAATTTTTCAAGTAGATGTTTTATTTGTATATATATTTTTTCCAGTTTCAAAAAAATAATACGAAAAAATGCATTCAAATTTGAGAGGAACTTTGTTTCGTGGTGGGACCGCCGACCCAATTTTTGTTATGCTAGGTAGGTCCCTTAATAATTTATGGCACGGCAGTGTATGATTTGGAGGTTATCAGAAATTATTATTTTCTAATTACACTATTTTTAAGCTTGTGTTGTTTTTGTTTGTAGCTAACTAAGATTTTCATCAATGTTAGCATGGGCCGCTTCGGTTGTTTTCATTAGTCTTTCGTTTAAACGTCATTTAACCATGCGCTATTTGGGGTTGTGCAATGCTACACCATCACTTGCTGAAGATTTTATATTAAAAACAAACAAAAACAGTTGCTACATACCAATTACAACAGAGGGTTGATTTCGCCAAATTAAAAGACCGTCTCTGTTTTGAAAATCCATCGTTCGAAAAAGGTGATCTTCCAAGGCCAAATTTTCGAAAATACAACTGGAACCCGACAACCAAATCCGTAAAGCACGATCACGAAACGTCATTTTAATTTAAAAACCATACCAATTTGAATCAAAAAACCAAAAACGTGTCCGTTACTTTTGCATTGTTTTCTATAAAACATTTGATAAAGGTCAGGAATAAAAATATGCGACTGGAAGCTTGATCCTGTCGACATGCGGTTCAAGAAAAAATCGATACATATTTGCCGAAAAAGTAGCAATCACTCATTTTCCGTTGTTCTTAATCCAATAAACTTTACGATTTTGAGTAGGTTAAATTCTTATGACAAGAAAACGCGTGCAGTCGTGTAATAAAAGGTGCGAAATGTCGAAAAATATGATTTTTTAGGGCCGCGAGCAGCTTTGGAGGCCCACCAATAATTCCGTGGAGTCTGGTCTATTTATTTTACTTATTTCATGAATAACCAAACAGTAATACGACAGATTATTATTTTTTCTTAGCTAATTTTAAACTTTTCATTAATAAAAATAATTTTAGAAATATGGATAGAACGTGGAAAGTTTTTTTTTTTTCGCGTTTCGCTTATTGAATTCAAAACCTATTATGGGCCGGGGGAGTTGGTTAATCTTCAGGGTTAAAAATGTTCAATGGATTGTTAGAGAAAAATCTCTATAAAATTCTTAGATGCAGATTGCGGATGTGGTGGCTAATCTTGGATGCGGATTTTAATCGTGAATGCTGATTTTCAAAACAATGCAAGTTTCCGCGGAAGTCCATTTTGCGCACATCCCTAGTCATTTTAATCTGTATCTAAGACACTATGAGGTATGCCCATGAGCACGCAGGAATATTATATTGGTTTTTAAACGAATTTTTTGCCACTTCACGAATATATTGAGGATTAAAATTAAGTTCACTGCAAATTTTTATCTGGACTGAAATAAAGTGGACCCTGTCAAGACAAACCAAAAAAATATTTTAAATCGAAAGCCTGTATTTTCGTTAAACTCTTACTATAGACTGAACTTCAGGTGGATATAGTGATGGTAGGAAAACCCGACTATAGATCACGCCGAATTGGAAAATCACGCATTCTAACATTTAGCCGTAATAACATTATTCAATATAACAATTAAATTTAAAAATTGTATTTTCAAGTAATTACTTCGAAAACTCACACTAAGGTAATAAATTTTAAATTAGACAACCACTTTTTAGCTATTATTCATTTATTTTGGATTTATCAGTTTGTTTTTTAGGTAAATGAATAAAGTATTACGGTTAGCACGAGCTTTTTTAGGAATGCTTGTTTTAAAAAAACTGGTAGTTCAATTGATTAATTTGATATTCGGGTAATTTTTATTATGCTTATTTATTTAAAACCAACAAAAAAAAGATAACCAACAGTTAAGTGTTGTGTTAAAATAAAAATAACAAAGAGATTTTAGAAATTATTAATTATTTTTTTTTAAAACGAATTTTTCTAACAAAACTAACAATTAAATGACTACAACATAAAATTGGCACATGATTATTTTTTCAAAAAACAATGAGGCTACATCAAGAAACGTGACGATAATTCTAACAAAAGTATCGAGAATAGAACCATATACCCATCTAAAACAAGCACTAAGAATCAACTTCCTAGACCACTGAAGAAAATCATAACAATTGCATAATATTATTCCATTTTTTCATGTTATTAATTCTCTTCGATACCTCAGGTAGCAATTGAATTACCATCGTAAATTATAAATAACATTGAAGGTTTGACGTAAAATACTATAAAAATGTAAAATCTAAAAATTTATTCTGGGTTAAACTTATAGGCGAAAAAGGGTGAAGTAGTTTGGATGTAGGATCACCCCTTTAGGCTTGAAATTTTTACCCTGCCCCAAAAAAATTAGCTCAATTTCCCTTCAAATTTTTTAGCCCCAACCATCTTCCATAGTTTTTTAAAACTGATCGCCCCTCTTTTTAAGAAAATTCGAAGAATTATTTTTATCGTAAATTTTCCTTCAAAAATGTGAATTTTTAAAACAAATGCGTGTTTTTATACCCTTTTCATTTTTAAAAAATTGCAAAATTTTATTCAGTGAGTGCAGCATTATCCTCAAGTTTATCTTCTTAGAAAGCCAAGAAAAGTCAAACCTCTCTTAGATGCCGGGACCCCACAATTCTAGGTAGGTGTCCGGTGTACCCCCCAATGTGAGGGAGGGGGTGTCGGTAGTTTCGAGATTTTTAGGAGGGTATAACCCTTCTCCCCCAACCCACCTGGCCATCTATACCCACAGCCACGGACCTTGTACTTATTCCTTGAATGTTCTTTCCATCTAAGTGGCGGCCAGAAAATTTCCAAATTGTTTTCTCCTTTTGTCAAAGTTTTTTAAGTACCATTATTGTCTTCGATTTTCTATTTTCTTTCTTTAAAAACAAATTTTTAGCAAAAATAATATTGTTGCGCATTTTTATGCAAAATAACATAATTAAATAAATCATTCTATCAAACCTCTAAAAGCAACAATTATATTTTCAAAATATTATGTTTCTGAAATCGCAGCCAATCTTCTGATCCCTTTTAAAGTTTATAATGTTTTTAGCAGAGTCGACTCCCTTTAACGTAGTCGACTCCCTTTTTATAATCTGGGGTGGTATGCTGAAGGTTTAATCCGACTTAAAATTAATCTGAGATTAGCGATTGTCGACACACAGTAAACATACTGACAGTATTGATTGGATAATATAGGTTAACGGAGTTAATCTAAAATTAAGACTTAATCTTAGATTAAATCGTTACTAATCCTAGATTAGCGAGAAAAACTTCAAATTTTTTAATCCACCTCCAGAGGTGGTTTGAAAATTTGCATAAATTAACAATTTAATCTCGAGTTAGAGACGATTTAACAGACTTTAACGATTTAACTGTGCACGGTCTGAAAAGGGGTGCCCCCCCCCCGTTTTATTGCCTCCCGACAATAAATAAAAATACCCTAAAATTATGACGCCATTTTTGACGTATGATGACGCCATCATCGCAAATTTTTTGCTGTTTTTAGCCTATTTCAATGTATTTTAAGCCATTTTAGACCTATTACCTTATTTTCGCTTTTCCTTTTTTTTTCCTTTTTTTCTCTTTTTTCCTTTTTTTCTTTCCCCCCCCCCTCGCCCCCCTCCGTTTTATTGCCCCCCCCCGTTTCAAAAAAGTTCCCCCGGCCCCCCCCCTTTTGGATTTGCCCCCCCCCCAATAAAACCCCGGGGGGCAGTACACAGGTCTGATTTAATCTGAGATTAAATCTAATCTCAGATTAAATTCGTTAAACTAGATTATCTAATCGATACTGCTAGTAGGTTTACTGTGTGTCGACAATCGCTAATCTCAGATTAACTTTAAGTCGGATTAAACCATCAGCATACGACCCCAGGGCTTAAAGATTTTAAAGTATAACTAGGTTGAGTTGAGTTGGGCTAGGTTCCGGTACCGTGCTTACCTAATAATTAGTCCCGCTTTACCACTATAATTACTTTTTATATATAAAAAGACAAAACTATTATTGTACGTTCAGACCTGTGCACGGTTTGAAAATGCCCCCCCCCGTTTTATTGGAGGATTTGCCCCCCCCCGTTTTATTGCCCCCCCCCGCCAAAAAATGAAAAAGTACCCTAAAAATATGACGCCATTTTCGACCTATGATGACGTCATCATCGCGAATTTTTTTGCAGACTTTCTAGCCTATTTCAATGTATTTTAAGCCATTTTAGACCTATTTTTACCTTATTTCCGCTTTTTTTGTCCCTTTTTTCCCTTTTCCCTTCTTTTTTTCTCTTTTTTTCTCCTTTTTTTCTCTTTTTTTCTTTCTTTCCCCCCCGCCCGCCCCCCCCCCCATTTATTGCCCCCCCCCCGTTTCAAAAAAGTTGCCCCCCCCCCCGCCCCCCCCCCCCCGTTTTGGAATTGCCCCCCCCCGTTTTAAACCCGGGGGGGGCAGTGCACAGGTCTGTACGTTTGGGTTATAGGTAACAAGAAATTTATTGTATTTTTTTATTTTGTATTTAGTGGTGTTCCACAGCATTATGGAATGGTGCAAGGAGCTCAAACACACGGTCCTAATGTGCAGTCTTACGTCCAATATCAATGATAAACAATGGACTCTACTTTTTAATGTTGCCTGTTATACATTTTTACTTATTCTCAGTGTGCACTGGATAAATCTTCGTTTTTCTTCTCTTTTCTTTTTTTCAAATGCTGAATGGCGCCTGAATAATATTGTAAGGTTACAGATCTACTGTTTTAATTAATTTATTATTTAATTTGAAACGCTAAAGCCTTTGAAAAATATTATTGAGATTGGAAAAAATTTTATGTGAGCATATCTTGCTAACAACGGTACAGTTTATTCTTTATACAAAAGTTTTATTAGTGTATGGTTTGTTGGTATAGCTGTACAGTTATAATAATCATTGTCTGAATCAACCGTACTGATAAATTAATATGCTTACCTCAACATTTTTTTCAGGCTCAGGTCAATTATTTTTGAACAGTCTTTAGTTTTTAACGAATGGTAAACTATAATTTAAAGATAAGCACGAAGCTGAAAACAAAACTTAACTGAGGTGAACTATTTTTCGATAGATAGAAAGCTAAATTTGTAAATAAAATGATACTAAAAGATAAAAAACCCAATTAAGCTTGGCACAAAGCACAGCAACACATATTATGTGTGTTCATGCGTAGTGAGTTAATAAAATGGCCTTTACATTATTTGTGCACGGGAGATAAGATATTTTATGTGTAGCAACAGCAACAATTTAATTTATTTGAGATTTTTCAGATTCACATAAAAATTACATCAAATTAAAATTACAATTTTTGCCAGTTTTACACTGACGTTTTACTGAATAACGTCATGATTTAATTGATAGAATTTCTTTTTCAGGACAACAACAAATCTGCATTATTAAAAAAAAACTGATATGGTTATTGTATATTTTAATTTTTTTCAATTTTTTCCTGTTTTCTTTTCGCATGTTATTGATGACGTAATTCACGAATTTTCACAAGCATTGTGGTGTTAAGTTCAAGGTAGTTGCTAATTGTCCAACCTAGAAACGAGATTCGATTTTAAGTGGTAGACTGAGAAGAGGCAAAAACATTTTTTCACGGCTGTGTTAATAGATGTTTTGAAAAAAGTAAACGAAGGTGGTAATGTAGCCGCTTAATGTGCAATTTTTAATGTAGTGTTATCTTTTTCATGTTATGCTTCAATTTGTTGTATATTTTAATTTTTTATATTAAATCGGTCCAATGGTTATGCACAATCATGTTAATAAAATAGGTTTTTCCTACAATGTTATTTACTCTCTTGTCATTCGCCGACTTCTCCAGAAATTAGTGCCCGTGGTCTATTACCTTATTATTAAAGAAATTATTATATTTTGATTTATTAAAATATTTTGTATTTATCTTTAATTTTTTCTTATACCGGTATTCAAATAGCAGTACCCAGGATTTCAGTTCAGTATGTACTTCTTTCGCATGGGTACAAATTTTTCGAAAAAAGTCATATAATATACCACAAATTTTAAAATACCGTTAAAACTGTGACGTTCGAATTCCTTATAAAAATTATGTGCTAAATTTAGCGAAATAGACTACGGAACAGTGTTAATCCCCGAATTCGTGAATTTAAAAATTAAGATTTGTTTCGAAAACTTTGTTGTAATTATAAAATTAAATAATTGTTTCCTATAGTTAAGCAAAGCCCAAAAACCAAGCCAAATTTTACTATGATAAATTTTATTTATGTCTTCTGATGGTTTAATTTCAAATGAAATATTGCAAACGCTTAATATTTCATCATGGCCAATTAACGCAACTCCAGAGGTAATTTATGGACTTTTATGGGCAGCTTAGATTGTGGTCAATTGTCCATGGTTTTATGCACGGAACTGGTAAAACATTCAAAACGGCTAACATTTATTTAAATGTTATAGTAGTTTTAATTTTAAGCTTTGTTAAATTAAAAGGTTTTAGGGTTTTCGGAGGGTAGTTTCAGGATTCAAATACAAGGTTTTCAGCGTATTCAGGAAAAAGAACGTTTCCCCGCAAATGTTAATCAAACGTGTTTTTTTTTCTGAAAAAAAAAACAACATAAAAGTTCAATTTCACGTGGTTCACTATTCTTTACAAAAATTTTAAAGTTAAGTTTTTAAATTTTCGAGATAACAATGACATCATACAAAAGCTTTGGCTCATTTTACTAAAGCGGCCACAAATGCTTGCTGATGATCTATAATTTTGCATATTTGTGGTGTGAATGTTTTTCATGCAGATAGGCCGTTGTTTGGGCTTACACTAACAATATAAACAAACCATGCCTTTTGCGCTTAAAAACTCACCGCAGCTGGGTTTTGAAATACTGGAATAGTTTGATGAAGGAAAAAACTTATAAACCAATAAAACCTGTATAAACCAATAAAAACAAATATTTATACTACTAAACCAATTTATATACTATTTTTTATTATAATTAAAAAAATCCTTGGTTTTGATTGGTTTGTAAATATCCCCATGGCCATGGTCCCCATTTTTATTTAGTGAACCACCGCAAATCTCTGTAGTTGCTCTTTAATTTTTGTTGAGATCAATGTTTTTTGTTTTGTAACCACAGCTTATTATTATCACATTACAACTTATACGGATTTTCTATACGTTGTATAGTATATAATTGATTATAACGCGGTGTAAGATAAAGTTTATCTGATTTTTTTTATATTATTTAAGTGTTATTTATATTTAAGTATGATATGCTACTTTATAATATTATTAATGTTAGTGACCTTCTTCCTAGTCTTTCTAAAAACCGGGCATGGATAAAGTTCGAATAAAAAATTTTTCAGTTTTTGCAGAGCTCAAGAATTTTTTGCACAAAATACGATGCCTAGATTTATACCTGTAATAAACCCTTAAAGACAGGTAAACGTAATAAAATTCTTCATTTTGAAACGTAAAAATATCTTTATCAAATAGCCTTTCAAAATAAAAAATAATAGAGCCATACGAGGAAAATTTTACCTATTATTGTAAATGGAAAATAAGTAGGCAAGACTGCTTTGGTGTTTAAGAAAACAGTATTAAAATATGACCAAAATTTAATTCAACTGACATTATCGTTGCGTATGCGAAGTATTTATAATGACCGGGAAAGTGGATATCGACCAAATTCAAAAACCCAACTTTGGCGTTCGTTGGATGTTAAATTTATATACCGCCACATAAGCTAGCAGTATACTGCGATGTCAGCGAAGAAGTGTGACGTTTCGTGCCATCATCATCATCACGATTCACGAGTGATGTTTCCTGCCTCGCAACGTCACGAGTTTCCGTCATAATAACTCACCCGCGTGTATTTCATCCCCACAAGATGTTTATAAACGTAAAAATAATGCGTTGTGAGACCCAGAAATGTGTACCACTAAGTCAAAGATGTGACTTTGCATTAGTTTTGCTACATGAACGAACCCCATTGTGGGGTTTATGAATTTCATATGTATGTAATTTGTAATGTAATATGTAAATAATGTAGATTTATAATTGATTGTGATAAACCTGGTGTTTTGCATAAATTTATCTGTGTTTTTTATATTTATGGTAAAGTGTAAATAAAAGAATTAAACGATTTTTTATGTTATTACTAATGATCAAATTTCGGGTCCCAGTTTGAAACCCATATGCAAATTTTGTTTAAAATGTGAATAAATTTAACTTAAATAGTCTTACACACATTTGCGGAAAGGTGATCTTTAATTTACAGTTGATTGCTGTTTTTTCCTTTAAACTCAATGATTAATTTTTTTTTATTATTAATTTTAAGCGAGTTTAGAAACAGAAATTGTATTTATTAATTTAAAAATTCCTTTGTATGAAATAAAGTGTCAAAATTTTTAGCCCAAAATAAGAATGTCCATGTGATTCAAAAAATACAAATCAATTTTTACGGTGCGGTATACTAAATCATGGTGTATTTTTTCGCTTGGTTTTTGGTATCAATCGATGCATCAGGTTTCACTGATTAAAAAAGGTTTATTATTCCATCAATTTTTTTTGCCGCTCAGTCAGCCAAACAAAATAGTACAATTTATGTACGCCCGATGAGAGATTAAAAAAAAAAACACCTGCCAATATTGAACTGAACTCAATATACACCGACCTGTGCACGGTCTGGAAATGCCCCTCACGCTTTATTGGAGGTTCCCCCTGTTTTATTGCCCCCCCCCGCCAAAAAATGAAAAAGTACTCTAAAATTATGGCGCCATTTTTGACCTATAATGGCGTCATCATCCTGAATTTTGCAGTTTTTAGTCTATTTCAATGCATTGTAAGCCATTTTAGATCTATTTTTACCTTTTTGTCCCTTTTTTCCCTTTTCTCATTTTTTTCGTTTTTTTTCTTTTTCTCCTGCTTACTCCCCCCCGTTTCAAAAAATATGCCTCCCCGTGCCCCCCGTTTTGGAATTGCCCCCCCCCAATAAAACCCCCGGGGGAGGGGGGGGGAAGTGCACAGGTCTGAAATATATCAAATAGTTTATTTAAAATAAAACATCATAACTGCAATATAATAAATGAAAAGGCACAGAAATTAGTATAATTAAAAAATTTTCCATCTTTTCATAGCAAAATTTGCATATAAAATATCTTGAATACATCTGAATTTTTACGAGAAAGAATGCGTTTGCAAAGTCTAACGTAAGCAAACAAAACACAGTGACTAGTGTTTGGTAAAAAACAAAAAAATATCTGGAATAACCAAGCGATATTCTTGCTAATATCTGGACAACCGCTGAAAATTATTTTTTTTTTGTAATACAATTTTTTACTCAGTGAAACCTGACGCATCGATTGATACCAAAATCCAAGCGAAAACAAATGCGCCCTGATTTAGTATACCACACCTTTAAAACAAAAAATAATTTCCTTCAATCGGTTTTTTAATCATAGATTATTCAGTTGATTCATTTTGGGGTTGAAGGTAAGATATTTCAAGGACGTACCCAGGGTTTCACTTTTGGGGGGGGGGGCTTTAGAGCCTCTGAAAACCCTCTAATTTTACTATCTGGTGACCATTTTGGGGGCTTGGGGCGGCCGTCCCCCCGCCTAACCACTATCTTTATTTTCCCCCCGTCCGACCGTTTCGGTGGGGCAGCCACCGCCCCTGCCCCCCTGGTTACGTTCCTGAGATATTCAATACACAAACTATAATACATTTATATATAAATACTTAAATAGACATTTTACTAAGTGTTCATACATGAGCATAGGGGGAGGGGTTAGGGTGGGCCCCCCCTAGCCCCGAAATTTCGGACCCCCCTAGAAAAAATCTAGGGCCCCTCCCCCCAAAATTTTTAAATTTTAACACCCTACCGTCTACCTCCCTCTGGAATTCTAAAATCGACCCCCTCGACCATAGATGAACACGGTCAAAAAGCTAGGGGGGTGTTTACCCCAGGTAAATTAAATTTCAAAATCTAGGAGGGGGGTCCTAGGGAGTCGAACCCCTCTAGCTTTCTAGGGGGGGTCGACCCGGGGTGGAAGATTTCAAAACCTAGAGGGGGGTCAGGTGGGGTCCGATTTCCGAAATAAAATACTTTTAAACCATTAAATAATGACTTTTAAACCTTTAAACCATTCCGGACACCTTCTGACCCCCCTCTGGATTTCAAACTGGTCTACCCGGGTCGACCCCCTAAAAAGCTAGGGGGGTACGGACTCCCCTAGACCCCGCTCCTAGCTTTGAAAAGGCCATTTACCTGGGGTAGCCACAACCTTAGCTTGCCGGTCCATGCTCATGTATATAAGTGTTCCTATATCTTAAAAAAAGTAACTATAATTTAAATTAACTTCAGAAACTACAATTATTATCAGACCTGTGCACGGTCTGAAAATGCCCCCCGTTTTATTGGAGGATTTACCCCCTCCCCCCCGTTTATTGCCGCCAAAAAATGAAAAAGTAACCTAAAATTATGACGCCATTTTTGACCTATGATGACGCCATCATCGCGAATTTTTTCGCAGTTTTAACTTATTTCAATGTATTTTAAGCCATTTTAGACCTATTTTTTTATCTTATTTCCGCTTTTTTTGTCCCTTTTTCCCTTTTCCCTTCTTTTTTTCTTTTTTCTCCTTTTTTTCTCTTTTTTTCTTTCCCCCTCCCCCCCCCCGTTTTATTGACCCCCCCCCGTTTCAAAAAAGTTGCCCCCCCCCCCCCCCCCCCCCCCGATTTCGGAATTGCCCCCCCGTTTTAACCCCGGGGGGGGGCAGTGCACAGGTCTGAATTTTAATAAGATTAATTAAAGTAGTTGCCTGAATTATCAAATTACTTTTATTATACTTTTATTCTTATTTTAAAAAATAGGGCTTTTACTTTACTTTTAGAAATTTCGACCTTTATTTTTTAAATTAAAAACCACAATACTTTTCATAATACTTTAATTAAAGTTTCTAAAATTACTTTTAGCTGCAATATTCAAAAGTAATATTTTACAACACCACATTATAATGGCATATTTTCCACGGGAATTCCATAAATTAATATGCCATTATAATTGTTATATTAATTGCGTATGACTAGATTGCTAGGTCATCTATCTAAGAATAAGCAGCTCATTTTATAACTTTGCACATGCCAAAAATAACAGTCGGTGGCCGAAATTAAAGCCGGCCAAACTTAAGTCAGTTATCTTCATAGGTGTTTTTGGTCGGGTCCGCTAGGGGGGTCCACCCCCGGGTGGAAGGCCAAAATTTTTTAGGGGGGGGTCGGACCCCCCTGGCTTTTTAGGGGGGGTCAACCCCGGGTGCGAGATTTCAAATTTAGAGGGGGGGGGGGTCAGGGGGGGTCTAATAATTTTTTTAACTCAATAATTTAAGTGTTTTTAGGTCTAATATTCAATTTTATGTATTAAAACAGCCTATTTAGGCCTAAAAAGTGTATTTAAACACTGTTTTTAACTAAAAACCCGTGGTTTTGACAGTAAATACAAAATCTGCTTCCATGTTGGTCGGGTGGGGGGGAGGGGGGTCAGCCTCGCTAGGGGGGGGGGGGTCAGGCCGGACCGCTCTCGAGCTTTGGGGGGAGAGGGGGGGCCCCTGAATTTTTTGTAGCGGGGGGGGGTCCAAAATTTTGGCTCTAGGGGGGGTGCACCCCTCTGTCCCCCCCAAAAACACCTATGGTTATCTTACGTCGTTTAATTTCTCATCTTTAGAAAACTTGTTTTTGTGTATCGTTTTAATAAATGTAAAATTGCACCCAGAAAACAAGCTTACCGAAGACCAGATGTTTAAATGCAAAAATGCAAAAAAACGAGGCTTTCGAAATGCAAAAATTTAAAAGACTATTTAAAAAACGAATTTTCTGCTCCCCATCATAGTAAAAACAAGATTTTGGTTTTAGAAATTTGATAAATATGAGGTTTCCGCCAATATGATGTTCAAGGTAATTTGTTTGTTATTTGTTTATGACTAAATTTTCGAACACGTGTTTACCACAACATGGACCTCTGAAGAACATAGTATTTTCGCTCAATCCGGACGTTAATAGATTTGGAGTAATTCGATCTGGTCGTAATTTTGTTAGAATTACGACCAGATGGAATCACTCCAAATTTAAAAAGATTTTAATCTAATTAAAGCAAACTAAATTTAAATCTATAATAAATAAAAGAATAAGTAGTGATTATTTTCTTTAAACTGTAAGCGTATGCCACCTATTTAATAATTTAAAATGTGTTATAGAAAGAGTGGTACAATTATTTAAAATGAATTGTCGAATCAAGCTTTTCCATTGTTTTTCTGGGTGCAGCAAAACTATAAATTCAGCAAGGGCATTTAAACATAAAAAAGTAAGTGCAGTGCATTATAACTCGAACACTAGAAACAAATCGTATGGTAATATCTCGGCAGTATTAATTAAAATATATTTTGCCTACGTATTGTATTGACAAGATGAATAAAGAATTTAGTATTCTTTTAGAATGCAGTATTTAATTAAATTAATAAGTTATCAATTAAGAATAATTTAATTTTAAAGTTTTGATTAGGTTGTTAAAAAAAACTAAAGTTATGGTTAATGTAGCTCATGAATTTTATCATCATAACGTTATCAGTTATTATCATGATAACATAATTACAAATTCAATTTGAATGGTTAATTGAATTGCATATGCGTGTTTTTAAAATATGCGTAAATTTCAAAAATGAAGAATTGAACAAAAAAGATGTTAAAAAATTTTGTTTCCTACTCCGCAGCATAGGTGGGATGGAAAGCTTCCTGGATTTTGTTTAGGGTGTATACCCGGGGCCCGAATTTTGGGGGGGTGGGATGTTTCAAAATTTTTTCTTCCAATTTTAGGGGGAGGTTCCGACTTACCCCCAAATTTTAGGAAAGAGAAATTATAATCTCCCCTCACCCAACTTTCTTTCCTCCTGCACCTATGATTAACCGTAAACTTTGATCAAAATTTTACAAAAAAAACAACATCGCACTTGTGTAATTATAATAGCAAAAATCGTCATTTTCTGTTAATTATCTTGTGCTGCTGATTTACAAAATATAGTCGCTAAAATGCGAAAAAAAAGAGCGGAGAGAGAAAATACACAAAGAGTCACGTGCGTAAGAAAACTGGCATAAAAGACTTTTCTTCTAAAGTTTTGATGGAAAGTTTAATTTACGAACCGGCATTAACTTGTGTTATATATTCATAATATAATAAACAAACAAACAGTTTTGAAGGAAAGTTTTTAGCCCATTTAAATTAAAAAACAATAACAACCATAGATGAACAAGGGGGGTAGTGTGGGGTCCACCCCCTAGTCTCGAAATTTCGGGGGCCCCCTAGAAAAAAATCCAGGGCCCCTCCCCCCTCCTCCCAAATTTTCGAATTTTATCCATGACCCCCCTCTAAAATTTGAAATCTGACTCCCTTCTCCTTTTGAGAAAATTTTAAGTAGTTTTTTATACAAAATTTTCTTCCTAAAACGTGAATTTTTAACACAAATTCATGTTTTTACACCCTTTTTATTCCTGAATATCGTTTTTTATTCAACAAAATGTAGTATTATCTTATAAAAAACTATTATTAAACCTTTAATGGTTTAAAAGTATTTTGCTTCGGAAATTGGACCTCACCTGACCCCCTCTCTAGGTTTGAAAATCTTCCACCCCGGGTCAACCCTCCCTAGAAAGCTAGGGGGGTTCCACCCCCCTTAGGACCCCCCTAAATTTTGAAAAGTCATTTACCCGGGGTAAACACCTCCCCCCCTTAGCTTTTTAAACGTATTCATCTATGACAACAACCGAGTATGAGTATCAGATAAATATCAAAATAATATCGTTTACATTTTTTTGCAGCATCGATTAATAATTTATACTTAATTAGTTAAAATTTGTGTTTTTAGAATTTTCAATCATGTCAAGCTTATGCTTCCACGTCGGTTGACAGCGGGTCATCCACTAAAAACCTAAAAACTTCTGAAAAAATCAGAAATATCGGGATATCTGCCCATATTGACTCGGGAAAAACGACAGTAACAGAAAGGATTTTGTATTACTCAGGAAGGATAGACGAAATGCACGAGGTATTGTTGTTTTCTGATTCTTTCTATACTAAATCAATGGTTTTAGCTCTTAAACCAATAAGTTGGTCCAGAGTAAAAACGGAGGATGAAATGAAATGAGACATAAATATCTCAAAAACGTATATTATCGCTTTTTACGCATTTAAGTGTATTTTAATGGGTAAAAGTTTATTACGGTATCGTATTTTGTATTTTAAAGAAAATCTTTATAAAAAACTTTTAAAAGTTTTTGTTTTCTAAAAACACACTGATAAGCGTATAAACTTAGTTTTTAGGTGATTAAAAGCGATTAAAAACATAATTTCAATCTTTCGGTATTTATTCTTCTTTCTTTGAAAAGATGTGTTGTGGAATCCCTCCACTTCACAGAACTGCAAAGGATAAAAGGTCAACAGCACACCCTTTTCAGAATTTAAAGAAGAAAATTAAAATAACTTTCAATTCCCCTTTACTTGCTCCCATGTATGGTTTTAGCAATTGTTTAGCAAACAGCGTCTTCCGGTGAAGTTTTAGCCACATTCCACTTTTGCACTTTGCGTGAAATTTAAAAACCTACCACCTTCAAATATAGAAATGTATCGTAAAAAACTTTAAAATTAGAATTATGGGATGCGAGAGATGTCAACATATATAAATTTAGGATACACAAGTTAAAAAAAATAAATTTACTCTCCCAAAACCTTGGAATCATTCAGCTAACATAAAAAATACACTTTGCGACTGCATAAGTGAGAAACGGGGGGGGGGGGGTAGGGTGGGGTCCACTTCCCTAGCCTCGGAATTTTGGGATCCCCCTTGACGAAAATCTAGGCTCCCCCTCCCCCTGAATTTCCGAATTTTTTACCCCTGACCCCCCTCTAGAATTTGAAATCTAACCCCCTCACCCCTCGAGAAAATGTTTGGTACTTTTTTATACTAAATTTTCTTTCAAAAACGTGAATTTTTAACACATATTCATGTTTTACACCCTTTTTACACCAGAATATCGCTTTTTATTTATAAAATGTAGTATTAACCTATAAAAAGAACAGTTACTAAAGTTATTATGGTTTAAAACTGTTTTGCTTTGGACTCCGGACCCCACCTGACCCCCCTCTAGATTTCAAAATTTCGCACCCTGGGTCGATCCCCCTAAAAAGCTAGGGGGGTCCGGATCCCCTCTTAGAATTCAAAATTCTATTTACCCTGGGTAACCACACCCCCTAGCTTCCCGGACTGTTCTCACCTATGTTCGCGAGATTTAGACGCGGTAAGCAATTTTGTAGTGCATTTTTGAAAGTGAATTTGAGGTTGTATTGTATTATGCATGAATCAATGTTTAAAAATAATATTTTTTAGGTGAAAGGGAAAGACAGAGTAGGTGCTACTATGGACTTCATGGAACTGGAACGACAACGAGGAATTACGATTCAGTCGGCAGCTACCTATATAGATTGGAAAGGAACCAATATCAACATTATTGACACTCCAGGTCAGTTTATAATTAGTCGGAATAATATAGAATGAAAATCAATTTGAATCAACATGTCAAGTGGAATACGAAGTTTTTACATTAAAACAAGAAGAAAAAATATCGGTATTTAAAAACTTCGTATTTTTCAAATTCTTTCTGCTACCTTTTTCAATATTTAATAACAAATACGTGAAAAGTAATAGCAATAGTTTTAACAATTGGAACATAAGAATTGCAAAATAAGAATAATAATCTTATTGTTCCCTAATTTTGGAAAAATGGTGTTTAGGCGAGTGCAACGGTTGACATTGCTTTTAGATGGTCAGTTTAAAAAGTTTGTAACTTTTGTTTATATCGTGTACTTGTACTAAAGTCCGAATTACATACACTAAATAAAGTTTTTGTTTTTATACATAGACCTTACTGTTAACAAGATATGCTCACCTTAAGTTTTTTTCAGTCCACATAATTTTTGTACAGACTTTAGTAGTTTTTGCAGGTCACGTGGATTTTACAGTGGAAGTAGAAAGAGCCCTTCGAGTGTTGGACGGGGCGGTTTTAGTGCTGTGCGGAGTGGCAGGAGTTCAGAGTCAAACTCTGACCGTAAACCGGCAAATGGCCCGCTATTCGGTACCCTTTTTGACCTTCGTGAACAAGTTGGATCGGCAAAACGCGAACGCCTTTCGAGCTCTGGATGGATTGAGGTATCTGTTTTATTTATATATTATACTGTAGAAATTTCTAGTCAAAATTAGGGTGGGGAGTTGGAGATGGGAAATATACCCCCAAGAAAAATCCCGAAACTGCCGACATCCTTTAAAAATTGAGAGGTACCCCGGAAATCCCCCCTAAGTTGGAAGGGGGCGTACTAAAACGGTAAAAGCGGTATTGAGAAAATACCTTTCCAAAAAATATTTGACATACCCTCCAAACTTGAAATTGGAGTCTACATCCTCGTAATCCTGAAGGCTGCTCACCTATGCGGCCTTACTTCACTAATTATGCGGTTTTATGCGTGGTCGAACACCAATATTGATATGTTAAAGAATGTTATCTCATAATATACAGCTCAAGTTCAGCTACACAATAAGTATTCCGAAAGAAATTTGATAATTTAAAATCTAAAACTAAATGTATTTTATTAGAAATCGTCTGGGTCACAACGCGGCGTTAATCCAGCTGCCGATAGGGAAGGAGTCCAATTTCAAAGGCTTGGTGGATCTTCTGACGGAGAGAGCTTTTTATTTCGAGCAGCCGGACGGATACGCCTTGAAGGAAGCCGACATTCCCGATGACCTCAGGGCGGAAAGCCACGATAGAAGACAAGAATTAATCGGTATGTTTCATAGATGAACACGGTCAAAAAGTTAGGGGGGGTGTTTACCCCGGGTAAATGACTTTTAAAAATCTAGGAGGGGGGTCCTAGGGGGGTCGAACCCCCCCTAGCTTTTTAGGGGGGGTTGACCCGGGGTGCGAAATTCGAAAATCTAGAGGGGGGTCAGGTGGGGTCCGGTGTCCAAAGCAAACAGTTTTAAACCATAATAACTTAAATAAATAATAGTTTTTTATAGGATAATACTACATTTTATTGAATAAAAAGCGATATTTAGGTATAAAAAGGGTGTAAAAACATGAATTTGTGTTAAAAATTTACGTTTTTGCAAGAAAATTTAGTATAAAAAAGTACTTAAAATTTTCTTGAGAGGGGCGGGGGGGGGGAGTCAGATTTCAAAATCTAGATGGGGGTCAGGGGTCAAAAATTCGAAAATTTAGGAGGAGGGGGGGGCCTGGATTTTTTTCTAGGGGGGGGGCCAAAATTTCGAGGCTAGGAAGGTGGACCCCACCCTACCCCCCCTTGTTCATCTATGATATGTTTGCGTCTATCTACTTGTGCATTATTTATTCATATATTTTTGGCAAATTTTAATAATTTGTTGGCTTCGTGAGCCAGTTTCCTGATTGTAATTTTTATGGTTTTACGACAATATAGATTCTTAATTCTGGTGAGCATAACTACAATTAGGTACAATGTACAGTTTTCCTGATTTTTTATGGTATACATGAAAAAAGTTATGCTTTTAAACATTGATAACGTTAGAAAAAGTTCAAAGGAGAATACCTCTAAATGTCGATTGTCGTGGTAATACAGTGTTTCACTTTATAAAATGCCTGTTTATACAGTGCCTGTCCCAAGCCAGAATAAAGGAGGAGGGTTACGGAGGAACCGGTGGTACTTTCTCTGTAAAATCTTCTACGCGGGTTGCCTGCAGCCAGCATTATCTACATAGATAACAATGTCGTTAAACGACTAGGAGAATAGCGTTACGGAAGTCCCTGCGTTATTTTTGCTGACAAGTCCGTCGCAGTTCTGCCGCACCTTCCTAGTGAAGATTATGGATCAGAAAGTTAAAATGGAACAATTTCCTAGCAGCCAAAGGAAGAACGAAAATGGACTAAACTGAAGCAGGAATCTTTGCCACAAGAGCAAACAAAAGAAGAATATAGTGTTTCGTATTATTAAATAAAAAGAAGAGTTTATGATTGACCCCTAGGTTATGCGAAAATACCCAAAAAAATTTTTTTAATAAGGAAACCACAAAATTTTGAACAAAATTGTAGCGGAAAACTATCTAAACAAACATAAATAATCACAAAAAAGCAAAAAAAATTTAAGGAGTTGGAGGGAAAATACATTTAAACTTTGTGGTGTTTCTTATTATAAAAATTTTAAACAAAATTATAGCAAAAAACTATCCCAAAAAACTGAACTAATTGCAAAAAAACCGTGATTTTTGTAATTAAACAATGATGATCTGCAAAACTTGTTTTTAATAAATTATTACAATTTAAATAATTTGTTTAGAACATTTGAGTAACTGTGACGAAGAACTAGGAAATTTATATCTTGAAGAAATCACACCTACCGTTGATCAGTTAAAATCAGCCATTAGAAGGACTACCATCAAGCGCCAATTCATGCCGGTCTTGGTCGGTAGCGCTTTGAAGAACAAAGGAGTTCAACCTCTTCTAGACGCCGTTGTTGCATATTTACCGGACCCTACTCAAGTGCCTAACCAAGCCAATTATATCGATCCGTAAGTATAAATTTGAAATTCCTGTTTTAAGCGGCAAAGTGTTAGCTCGCAAAACGTTTGGGGAGAGTGGTTCTTCAAGAATTTCAGCCTAGTTGTCATGTAGTGTCTAGCCAATATACGCTATTCGTTAAAATTAATTTGTCGCTTTAGATAGTTTTTAAAGTAATTTTAAAATTAGAATTACGTGTGATTTGTCGCATTAGTGATGTATTATGAATCAACGTAAAGATATTTTTTGTCCGAGTAGATTTTCGGTGGGGATATTTTGGCACGCAATAATTTTTAGAAACTAAATTGATAGTATATACAAAAAAAAGTTGTTTTTGTTTAAAATTATTTTTGTGGTTTTTCTGCCTGTTTTTTTTAATTTTTTTTTGGTTATTGTGCAGCGCGATCAGTACGCTATATACTATCAGCCGTAGGGCCGTGAGCTGTAAATAATTCACGTTTTTATTCTTTTTAATTCAATTTGGGTTTTTTATGCTGTTTGTTTTTTAAAAGGTTCCAGATATTAACATAAAAGTTATAGTTTGTTTTTACTATTTTCTTTTTAAATTTCGATTTTTTTATCGTGCGTTCATGCTATCAGTCTGCTTTTCTATTTATTAATTTAAACTATGTTAATACATACGTGAACTACTTCAAAATTCTTTGTTTATTTGAAAAAATATTTAGAAAAGGAGTTGAATCAAAGATTGTACTGAATCCTTCTCGAGAAGACCACGATCAACCATTTGTCGGACTTGCATTTAAACTTGAGGTAAATTTATTATAACTCACTCGTATAAATAAACCGAAAATGCAAATAGTTTCGCTAATTGGTTAGTTAAACCCAATGCATGCATTTGAGGAAGGGGATTAAAAAATGAGAAAAAGAATTTTTATTAAAAAAGTATTATTTTTATTAAAAAAGTATTTCCTGAAATGCAAAATTTCTTAAGTTAGTTGTTATGTCTTCTCATTTTCATCTTATAACTGAGCTCCTCCCATCCAATTGTTTAACTATTAGAACATTAGGTAAATTTGACTTTTCATTGTATTATAAAATCAGACGAGCAAAAATTCTGGCGGCACCATTGAATTCAAATTGCGATGTTCTTGATATCATGATACAATTTATAAAGTCATGAAGTTTGAACTATAAAAATTTGTTTTCCTTTTTGTAATTTGTATTTTTTTGTATTTTTATTTAATAGTGGGCTCTTAAAAAATGCAATATTATTATATTATAATCATTAGGCTGGACGTTACGGACAGCTGACGTACTTTCGCGTCTATCAAGGCAGTATGAAGCGAGGCGATATGATCTGGTGTACGCGAGACAAAAAGAAAGTCAAAGTTCAGCGATTGGTGCGAATGCATGCCAGCGAAATGCAGGTAAATAATGACGGAATTAACTATTTATCTTGTTTTTTGACTTTACAGAGTTATTCAGCCCTATTTACGAACTGTCGATGCCTCGCCGGGCGTCGACGCCCGGCGTCTCCGCGCTGAGCGCAGAGTTTGCGCCTATCGCACATTGAAGCACAATGCTATTAAACTTAGATATATAGTTAGATATTTTGATTTACAATCATGATTTTTATATAATGCTAATTGTACATAATAATAATCTATAATTAAAAATGAACATTAGAAATTGCGTAAATTTTTTTTATAATATCGTGCTACAATGTGCGATAACGCGCCGAATTCCCGCTGAGCACGAAGACGCAGGGCGTCGCCGGTTCGTCAATACGGCTGATTTAGTCATTTATATCAGTTATTATAACCAACAGAAATTTTTTCATTATTTGAGTTTTAGATTAATTATGTGTATTAAATCTACAAAAAGTTTGTTCCATGAAATGATTTCATAAATACATTTAATTACAGCAAAGCTATAGTCAGCAAAATTAAACATCTAATTTTGAAAGTTATAACCAACTTCACTTAACTTCAGTCTTGCCGTTCGTTATGAACGACGCTGTAGTGCATTTTTTAACCACAAGGCGCCACGCCAATCAATCATTAAAGACCATTTTAAGGAAATCTGTTAATTCATGTTTTATTATTTTCTTATTATTACTATAATGTTCACATATTTTACATACAAAAAAAAAGACGTAGAAGCCCTATAGAAGCGCTAAGTACAGTGATCAAGCACTTTCCTATGAGCATTTTTTTAATTTGGGTGCTTATTTTTCATTCATTGATCAACAAAATAATTTCGTATAATAATCAATAAACATCTCAAGACGGTGCCGTGCCTCCGGTTTAGTAATTTTACAGCCATTGCAAGTAACTTGTAGTAAATAATGAAAAACAATAAAACACTATAAAAAACTGTTAATAGAAATTGTATACTATTATACAATATAAGTTTTTTGCTAAAAACAATAATGTTCGTTAGTCATAAAACTCCTCAGCATTAAAAGAATCCCCAAATTTATTAGGTAATCTCAAGATAAAAACTCAGTTTAGCTTCGTGCCACAAATTGGTTTACAATTGTATCATTTTACCTACGCTGTGTACTTCGCCGATATAACTTATAGGAAATTGATGCTGCTTATGCTGGAGATATTTGCGCCACCTTTGGGATTGATTGCGCTTCCGGAGACACTTTCACTTCCAAGCCAAACTGGAATCTCGCATTGGTGCGTTAAGTTTTTAAAGTTTATTATAAATTAATTAAGTTATTATTCTTTTTTTTGGCTTTGATATTTTGTTTAGATGATAAAAATAAACATAATTTTACCACGTGAAACTATTTGCTTGGATTTAATTTTTTAAAAATAATCCTTCCTTTGTATTTTGTAACAAATTAATAAAGTTAAATTTTTATAATGGGCCTCTTTCATTTAAATACTGGTCTCCGCTATAAAGTCTATCAGTAGCTATTTTTATTCTGAACCATTGGTTAAAATTTGAGATGAAGAAAGATTATAATGCCATGTGAAACTATTTAAAATTTCATGTCGTAGCTGTTGTGTGTTTAAAGTTATTCACAATTTTAAACTTTCGGCCGCATGTAGTTTCTGCAGTTCTCGACAGGAGAATTTACTTACCAACTCGGGGAAACTTGTGCGGTTTCCCTTGATTTTTTTAGAAGTTTGTGAGAAAACTTGAAAAAAGTGAAAATAAGTGAAAAATGCTAGTAAAAAGTACAAGTAAAAATACCATTGTAAATTTGAATTAAAATGTTGCTTCTATGGAGGTATATTGGAGAGTCTCTATTTAAAAAATAGAAAAAATCTATATAAAAGTTACCTTTTACTAATATTAAATTATATAGGTTGCACAATTTTCGGTATATTATAAATTCATAGTAAAAACATATTTGCTTTGATTTAAATTTTTAAAAGTAGTAATCTTTAAAAACTTGTATTTTTCTCCATTTTACAAACTTGTAAAATTTACCAGTATTTTATGAAACAGGCCCCTAGTCTTTTTTTACAGAATAACGAATAAAATCAGTGCATATTTTAATTAATACTAATTGCAAACGTTTCCGTAACTTTATTTAACATACCCCGTCTTTCAATAAAAAAAAATTTTTTTTGTTGTAATGTAATATTGTACGCCATTACGTGCGTTAAGATTTTTTCTTTCGTTTTTTACTTTTTAATTTGTGCAATAATTCACAAAGCTTAAAAGAGAAAATTATTGTAATTGTTTTAGGAGAGTATGCATATTCCGGAACCTGTGATATCTATGTCAATAACGCCCAAAGACAAAAAAGACTCCGATAATTTTATGAAAGCTTTAGCCAGATTTACTAAAGAAGATCCCACCTTTAAGAAACACTACGACGTCGAATTAAAAGAGGTTAATAACGTTTACTATATTAAAAATAAAAAAAGTTTAAAGACCGGCTTGTGGACTATGGGCGTAAAATAACACTAATAATAATCCTTTAAGATGTTATATCCTTTCCAAAAATTTCGAAACTGCCCACACCAAACTATAATTCCTAAAAGTAGATTGACGTTAAAATTTATTTTAGTAATAAAAATAAAAGTGAAATTTTTTTTGATTTGTAAAAAAATATTTTTCAGACTATCGTTAGTGGAATGGGGGAACTGCATTTGGACATCTACGCCCAGCGAATGGACTCGGAATACGGCTGCAAAGTGGTACTTGGTAAACCGAAAGTGGCCTTCAGGGAAACGTTGGTTGCCCCAGTAAAGTAAATACGAATAGAAACTTTTAAACTCTTAAATCTGATAAAAGCATTAATTATAATTTTTTACAGAAAATAACACGATGTGCATCTAATAAATTTAAAAAAAATCGAAAAATCTAAAAATTCTCAGCACATAACATAATTTTTATAAGTACTATAGTGGAAAATGTCGCTGGTTGCATTTTGTAGTAAAAAAATGCAAACTGGCGAAAATACATGCAGAACGGAATCATGTAAAATCCATGTGAATGCGGTACTAAGAATGAAAAGTATAAAAATTATTTTTTTCTTAAAATCACACTTTTCATGCCCAAAATCAAATTTTTATGATCTTTATTACTAGGTCACTGAAAATTGGGTTTTAGATAAAACGAGAAAATAGCTAACCATTACTCTCTAGATTCTGTGCCGAAGGTGCGCAGTGGTGTAACTTTGTATAATGACACTTATTAGCGAAATAATATGATTTTTCAATGTCTTCGCAATACTGCACAGTTTGTATCTTGTTTTTTACGCCTTCAACCCACCAAACGCCTTTTTTAAAGTAAGGATAGATGTTTAGATACGACCACTGGCACAAAAAGCAAACTGGAGGTCAGGGGCAGTACGGGCGAATCTGGGGGTTCGTGGTACCCCTCCCCATGGATCAGAACACCAAAGTGGTTTTCTCCGACGAAACAGTGGGCGCCAACATACCCGAACCACTCTTTATCCCGCTGAAAAAGGTATATTTTTTGTTAAGATCGGTTTTCACTTTACTTCACTTCCCAGTTAAATTGCCTACGATTAGAAGATTTTTTTTTATTGTCAAGATATTAAGCCTATGATTTATTAACTGACAACTTTTGTATTAATCCATTTCCCTCTAACGTGATTCGATCCGCTTCCATATCGGCGCCTTAAAAGCGTGTTTTTTAATTTATTTTTGTGATATTTTAAGACCAAAGAATTCACAGAAATTAACGTCAAAAACTCTGAAGAAATATTTTTTGGGTGCTCTACTATTTTTATTAGCTACTAGAAAACCATGTTTCTCTAGGTGTGATAAAAATGATTTTTATTGCGATAAAAAAGGATGTTGTTTATCCTTTATGAGTGCTGCTTTATTATGTGCTTTATCAACTTTTTACAAACATTTTTTTTTAAATATGTTAAATTTTGCAACGTCTCTCGTGTCTCGTGCAATAAATTATTGTAGCTATAGTTTTTTGTACGAAATACACTTACACGTTATTAGAATAAAATTCTACCCTGTTAAACTCTATTCTAGTTCAGTCGAATCCGTTAGTATGAATTGTAAACTTGAGTTAAATTTTACTTTAATACAATCCTAAAACTTTCATAGGAAAATTTTGTACTGAATTAGTTAATGCACTACCAGTTAAAAAT
>JASAMX010011031.1:0-24536 GCA_030248175.1 Microlaimidae sp. YZB2_3 | reverse complement strand
TATCGCTCATAGAGCAGAGCGATGAAAATTTTGATGACTCATTTACTATAAGGTCTAAGTCCTCAACTTCTTTTACAAATTCAATTTCTGTATTCCCGAGATAATAGGATTTAGTTTCAATAGAGTTTTTTCCTGCTGATACTTGATTTTTTATAGGTAATATCAAGAATATATAAGAGAAGAATGTACCACTCAATACAAAAAATCGCACCCATCCGTGCATCGGTTTGCCATAAATGACCCCCCCGGGGGCAGAAACCCTCTCTCCCCGGGGGAGATAACCCCCGGGGGAGTATATAAACCCCCCGGGGAGCAAACCCCCCCGGGAAGTATATAGACCCCCCTGGGGGACTATATAGACCCCCCCGGGGGAGTATATAGACCCCCCCGGGGGAGTATATAGACCCCCCTGGGGGAGTGTATATGCTCCCCCAAAATTTAAAAAAAAATTTTTTTTGTGGAAACGCGTCGCCGCGGCGCGGTTGTCTCGTTGATTGTAGAAACTGTATTTATTATGTCGCCGAAAAGTAATAATGTCGCCTCGGTTTTCCGGCTATTATCACAAAAACAACTGTTTTACAAATCAAAAGTTTCACGTTTAACGGAAATTCAATAAAATTTCGATAAAAAATAACTTTATGACAAAATAAACACTATTTTTACATAATAAATACAGTTTCTACAATCAACGAGACAACCGCGCCGCGGCGACGCGTTTCCACAAAAAAAAATTTTTTTTACATTTTGGGGGACCATATAGACTACCTTCCGCACGGGGTCTATACAGACCTGGGGGTACACTGCCCCCCGGGGGTTGAACGGGTGAGGAGCAGATGCAAAGTGGGGGGCAACTTTTGAAACGGGGGGGATAAAACAAGGAGCAAGCGGGGGAAAGAAAAAAAAGAAGGGAAAGGGGGGGGTAAAAATAGGGCTAAAATGGCTAAAAACACATAGAAATAGCCTAAAAACTGCAAAAAATTCGCGATGATGGCGTCATATAGGTCAAAAATGGCGTCGATTTAGGGTACTTTTTTTGGCAGGGGGGGCAATAAAACGGGGGGGGGGGGGGGCAAATCTTCTAATAAAACGGGGGGGGGGGGCATTTCCAGAGCGTGCACAGGTCTGTCTATATACTCCCCCGGGGGGTCTATATACTTCCCTGGGGGGTCTATATACTTCCCGGGGGGAGGTTTATATGCCCCCCCCGGGGGTTTATATACTCCCCCGGGGGGTTTATATACTCCCCCGGGGGGTTTATGTACCCCCGGGGGGTACATAAACCCCCCGGGGGGTTTATTTATGGCAAACCGATGCACGGATGGGTGCGATTTTTTGTATTGAGTGGTACATTCTTCTCTTACATATTCTTGGTAATATTTAATTGCCAGTCTGAGCCCATTTACAAAATTTATTCAAAGTTTTTGTCATATCTTGTTGTTGCTGTGTTTTTCTTGCATGAAAAAATCTTCAATCATCGACAAACAATTTTATTTTCTAAGAACCTGTGAACAACTTGTTATATCGTTGATATAATACGAACAAAATAGGCCCTAAAACAAACCTTTGAGGTGCCCCGGAATGTATGAAATTGGACCTGAAAAATGGTCATCTATACGCATAGCTTGGATTATTTCTTAAAGAAAACCTGATCCAGTTTAAAGTTCATATACATAAGTAATTCCGTAAGCTTTAAGCCTTTGATGCAGTTTTAAATTAGGAAACCGTGTCAAATGCTTTAGGAAAATTAATGTACACGGCATCTATTCTCATTTCTTATTTATGTAATTATTCCATTTTTTTAATTAATACCGACAAAAACTGCGAACACGTTGATCTTTTGGCCGAAAAAAAAAACCAAATTGGTCGTTAGTAATCAGATTATTTTTTCTAAGATAAATTAAAGAGTCACCAACCCATATGCTTTCAGTTACTTTGCTTACGCAGCTTGTTAAAGAAATTTATCTAAAATTTTCATGTAAAGACTTCCTTTTTTGTGTATTGGTGATATTATTGCCTTTTTCCAATCTTTCGGTAAAGTACCTGTTTATGGTGCTGTCAAAAAGCATACAAAGCGGAATATTGATATTGATTTCATTTCATTTGATTTGCGCAATCGATTTCAAGAATAAAACTGTATAACCGTATTTGGAGTTTTTAAAGTTTTTGGCGGTAATTTTTTTCAACACCCTAAAAACTTTTGCGTAAATAAAATTTATTCTCTGCAACCCAAAATCTTCAGCAACTTGCTTTGCAAAACTTAAAAAAATATTGTTATTTTTGACAAAATAATTATGAAATAAACATGCTTTTTCTTATCATCAACATAGTGTACTTGTTATTTTTGTCTAATATAGCAGGAATATTTGATTTGCTTTTGGTTTTGCCATTTACGTATTTGTAAAAACCGTTTACGTTTCTGGAATTATGTAAGCACTGTTGCATTTTTTAGTTTGATGAAATGTCATAGCGATATTTAGATATAAAAAGGGTGTAAAACATAAATTATGTTAAAAATTCATGTTTCTGGGAAGAAAATTTAGTATAAAAAAAAGTACCTAAAATTTTTTCTCGACAGGGGAGGGGGGTCAGGTTTTAAAATCTAGAGGGCGGCCCGGGGTAAAAATTCGGAAAATTTGGGGAAGGGGGAGGTCCCCTGGATTTTTTCCTTAGGGGGGGGGGGTCCACGAAATTTCCAGGCTAGGGGGTGGACCCCATTTTACCCCCCCCCCCCCCCCTTCCATCTATGATAGTATGGCATAAGACCTGCGACTCTAATTCTAGTATAGCTCACAGGTGGGCAGGGGGGGGGTTGCGAGCTAGCCCCCCAAAATTTTGAATTTTGCTGACACCCCCCCCCCCTTAAATTGGGGTACCCCGGGACACCCCCTCCAAATTCGCCTCCCGGAGAAAAATTTTTAAGCGTTAGCGTTATAAAAGGTCTAAAAAATTTTCCGCGCTTCGCGCGAAGTGTTTATTGCCTTGTTTATGTCATATACTTTATTTTTTCTCCTATTATTCAACAAACATTAATTAAATATTATTAACCTTTTATTAATGTTTTAAACACCTGTTTTAAATGTAAATGGATAAAAAAAACCTTAAATTTTGTAATAAACATCATCTGGAATTAAAATTTCTCATGTATTTTAGCGCCTTAAATTAAATTTTTCCCCTGGGGGGCATTCTGCTCCCCGGACCCCCCTGACAAGGGGCTCTGCCCCTTGACCCCGCTGGGGGGTTCTCGCCCCCAGACCCCCCATTACTGGGGGGCTTCCGCCCCCCAGACTCCCCTTCAGGGTTAGCATCCGCCCCCCCCCAGACCGCCCCCTCAATGAAATTCTGGGCACGCCACGGCACTGTTCTAGACCCCCCAATTTTTATCCTTGGCAACCCAAAGGAGGGTTGAACTAAAATTTCCCTTTACCGACCCAAAAAGGGGCTCTACCCCCCCTGGCTACTGCCCATGTATGTATATATACTTTATTTTAATAAAATATAAGATTATGGATTGAAAAAGTTTGTGATACTTCTGATCTCTATTTTATAATCAAGACAATATAATTACTATTCTATTATTACTTAATTATTAAAAAAAATTATGATTTCGAATCTAATTTCTAAGAAAATATAAACACATTATTATTTTAAAAAATTAAAAAATAAAATTCTATAAGTTGCTAATAAGGTCTTATTTCAAATTTAACACAGTTTTAAAGCATTTATAAGCTTTTTTTAATGTTTTTTACGTGTTTTAAGCCCATTCTCAAAGGCAGCGTGGAAATATTGGATACACCCCCTCCTCAAAATTTGGAAATCTCGCCAAATATACTGTATCCCACCCCCTGATATCCCCCCCCCCCAAAAACTCAGAGAGGGTGCCCACCTATGAGTAGGAGTATTATAGTAAGCCAAAATGAATTTAATTTTAGTACTGGTATAGTATAGTATAGTATAGATTTTTAATTTTTTCCTAGTAGTTTCTAGTAAGACAGGTATACTGGGAATTAAAAAATACAATTAATTTTAGTATAAAGTAAAATTGCATTAATTCTTGGATAACTAAAAAGTAATTCAAAATTTTTACGTAATTTAAAATTATTCAAAACATAAACAAGGAAAAGTGTTTTGATAAATGTTATTGTTTTGTTGCAAAATTTAAAAAAAGTCCACCGGTTATAATTTTGCTGATAATGTGCTCGTATTTATTATTGATCTGTAAGGAACAAGAAGGGTGGTTGAGATATATTTCGCGAAAATGCAAATGACAAAAAAAATCCCAAATTTAGTATTATCCTGATTAATACCATACTTTAAAGAGATATTCGTAAGAAATACTTTTAGATATGAATTGGCTTTTGACTTAAACCTAATTATTTCTAGCAGTAATATATAAATTATTACAAAGTTCTAAGTATTCGTAGCACTTTGGCTAAAAAGTACTCCACTAAAGGTACACTCCTCCGACCTATGCACTGCCCCCTGGGGTTTTATTCGGAGGGAGCAATTACAAAATGGGGAGGAAGTGAGGGAAATTTTTATAGGTCCAAAATAGCATAAAATGCATTGAAACAGGCTAAAAACTGCAAAAAATTTTGCGATGATGGCGCCATAATAGGTAAAATTGGCGCCATAATTTAGGTACTTTTTTATTTTTGGGCAGAAAGGGCAATAACAAAGCAGAGCACAGCTACTAATATTCCGGGGGGACATTTCCAGACCGTGCACAGGTGTGGTGCTTTAAATGAGCAGGTTTGTAATTAATATTTTCTAACTCGGCGAAAAGAGTTTTAAGAATTTCTTGTGTTCTATGGCATTCCAAAAATATTTTAACTGCTCTTATCCGCTAAAAATTCACGAGTTTAAAGGCCCGTCACACCGGGAGTGGGCAGCTGATAACTGATAGTGAACGCGCGCGCATTTACATCATTACACTCTTAATAGTTGCTGCGATGTAAACTGTGTGCGTTGTGCGCACCCACCTATCAGCTGCCACTCCGGCGCGAACCCGCCTTTAAACTCTAGTGAATTTTTAGCGGACCTTACTGTTTATAAATAAAAAAAAGCCGAAACCTAATTTTTTTTCTTATCAGAAAACGACGTAATCTCAATTTGCATTAAATAATTTGCATAATCAATATCACCATATCATTATCATCACATCATTTTGGAAACAGTAAAAACACAAAAAACACAAAAGCAGAGCAAATAACGTGCATTTTTTAGACCAGCTGCTACACAACTTCAAGATCTAAGGTGGATTTTTTTCAAAAATCACCACACGGTTTCATAGGCTGAAAAGGGGGGAGCAGGGGTGGGGTCCACCGCCCCCCCCTCGCCTCGAAATTTCGGGACCCCTCCCCTCTGACGAAAATCTAGGCCCCCCCCCCCTCCCTCCCCCCATTTTTCGAATTTTTTAACCCCTGATCCCCTCTAGAATTCGAAATCTGACCCCCCCCCTTTTCCCCTCGGGAAATTTTTAGGTACTTTTTTTATACTAAATTTTCTTTAAATAACGTGAAATTTTATCACATATTCATGCTTTTTATACCAGAATATCGCTTTTTATTTAATAAAAATGTAGTATTATCCTATAAAAAGAACAAATATTAAAGTTATTATGGTTTAAAATAGTTTTGCTTTGGACACCGGACCCCACCTGACCCCCCTCTAGATTTCAAATTTCGCAACCCGGGTCGACCCCCCTAAAAAGCTAGGGGCGGGGTCCGGACCCCCCTCGGACCCCCCTCCTAGAATTCAAAATGAGATTTAACCCCGAGTAACCACACCCCCCCTAGCTTCTCCAACCGTTCTCACCTATGCACGGTTTGAGTGTGGTTTGACTTGGTGAATAATGCAGTTTGAGTTATAATTCACATTTAGAAGACACAAAATAGGGATGGTGTGGTAAAAAATATAGTTGTTAAAAGAATTTGATAAATTTGTTAAAATAATAAAATAATGTTGAGTTTTCAAACACATTATAGTCTTAGTTTTTATATATAATTTTAGTTTACTTGAATTAATTTTAGTATAAACTCTATACTAGAATTTTACTTGTCTTAACGCCTGCCCTTTGCATAATCTGCAGTAGGAAAGATAAGTTTCAGGTTATTCAACAACAACAACAACAACTAGAATTATTTTTAGTATACTAGTAAGAAACCTTCAATTCTAGTGTAGTATAGTATAGTATTGATTTTAGTATAGTATAGTATAACTATAACATGTCCGGTTTTAATTCTGAGTATAGTATAGTATAAAACCCTAAAATGATTCTAGTATAGTGGTATAGTATAGTATAATTCTAGTTTCGTAGGCATCCCTGGGAGAGGGTTGTTGCCCTACAGAGGAAAGGGAGTGAGGTATACACCTGTTACTCCCCCTCTTTTACGCTCAAGCACCCCATGATATCCACGTCGGTTGCTCTCAGGTGATGCCTTCTAAGATTTTTGCTTTCTTTGCTGATTGCTTTGCTTTCTTTGTTATGTTTTTTTATTATTGTTTGTTACTGAAATCTTATTTATATGCCTATGTATGCTTTGGACTAACTGGGCTGCATGAACATTTTTAACTAACCATTTTATTTAAACCCAAAGGCCGTCTGGAAGCAATAAATCTAACAAGTTTATGCTTTTGCAAAAAATCTGTAAATAAATATTAATTTGAAATAATGTCTTTCTAGATTTTTCTTTTTTCTTAAAAAGATAAGTCGATTTGCAATTTGCTTTTGTTAATAATGTTTTATTTTATTTTTTATATTTTCATTTACAACAATTTTTAAAATAATGCAATAAATCTGTAGTTAATTGAAAGTATTATAGTGTCACTGCTTAGTAATTAAACATAAACCATACATTTCATGTTTGTTTTCTGACCAAATAACAAAATTATCAATTTGAGTTACATATTATTATTTATTTATTATTATTATTATTTATTATTATTATATTATTTTACAACTAAAATAATTACATATCATACGATTGTCAAATGCCAAATATATTACATAATTTTTATAATATGAAAAGGCTTCGTTTTTCTAGCTGCTGCACATTCACATTTTCTTGGTTTCTGCATTAAAATGGTTTTAGGAGTTGCAAAAAGTTCATGAACAATCCCAATCAGTTTTGGATCATTCTCAAAAGAAACTAAAACTGGAAATTGAGCAGCTAAAAACGGATAACGACCGCATGAACTTGCAACTAATGGAAACAGAGAGCAGAATGCAGTCTCTTATTAGTAGTCGGGAATCGGAACAAAAGGACATTACTACAGCGCAGCCGGTTTTGATAAATAAAGAAACAATGACTCAATTTTCAGAAGATGACTTTCATCGGCAGAAGAAGAAATTGGAAGATTTTAAAGTAATTCTAATTCCTAAAATTAAACGTAAAAAACGTTTTAATGTTTAAAAATTATGTAATATATTTGGCATTTGGCAATCGTATGATATGTAATTATTTTAGTTGTAAAATAATATAATAATAATAAATAATAATAATAATAAAATAAATAATAATATGTAACTCAAATTTATAATTTTGTTATTTGGTCAGAAAACAAACATGAAATGTATGGTTTATGTTTAATTACTAAGCAGTGACACTATAATACTTTCAATTAACTACAGATTTATTGCATTATTTTAAAAATTGTTGTAAATGAAAATATAAAAAATAAAATAAAACATTATTAACAAAAGCAAATTGCAAATCGACTTATCTTTTTAAGAAAAAAGAAAAATCTAGAAAGACATTATTTCAAATTAATATTTATTTACAGATTTTTTGCAAAAGCATAAACTTGTTAGATTTATTGCTTCCAGACGGCCTTTGGGTTTAAATAAAATGGTTAGTTAAAAATGTTCATGCAGCCCAGTTAGTCCAAAGCATACATAGGCATATAAATAAGATTTCAGTAACAAACAATAATAAAAAAACATAACAAAGAAAGCAAAGCAATCAGCAAAGAAAGCAAAAATCTTAGAAGGCATCACCTGAGAGCAACCGACGTGGATATCATGGGTGCTTGAGCGTAAAAGAGGGGGAAATAACAGGTGTATACCTCACTCCCTTTCCTCTGTAGGGCAACAACCCTCTCCCAGGGATGCCTACGAAACTAGAATTATACTATACTATACCACTATACTAGAATCATTTTAGGGTTTTATACTATACTATACTAGAATTAAAACCGGACATGTTATAGTTATACTATACTATACTAAAATCAATACTATACTATACTACACTAGAATTGAAGGTTTCTTACTAGTATACTAAAATAATTCTAGTTGTTGTTGTTGTTGTTGAATAACCTGAAACTTATCTTCCCTATGCAGATTATGCAAAGGGCAGGCGCTAAGACAAGTAATAATTCTAGTATAGAGTTTATACTAAAATTAATTCAAGTAAACTAAAATTATATATAAAAACTAAGACTATAATGTGGTTGAAAACTCAACATTATTTTATTATTTTAACAAATTTATCAAATTCTTTTAACAACTATATTTTTTACCACACCATCCCTATTTTGTGTCTTCTAAATGTGAATTATAACTCAAACTGCATTATTCACCAAGTCAAACCACACTCAAACCGTGCATAGGTGAGAACGGTTGGAGAAGCTAGGGGGGGTGTGGTTACTCGGGGTTAAATCTAATTTTGAATTCTAGGAGGGGGGTCCGAGGGGGGTCCGGACCCCCCCTAGCTTTTTAGGGGGGTCGACCCGGGTTGCGAAATTTCGAAATCTAGAGGGGGGTCAGGTGGGGTCCGGTGTCCAAAGCAAAACTATTTTAAACCATAATAACTTTAATATTTGTTCTTTTTATAGGATAATACTACATTTTTATTAAATAAAAAGCGATATTCTGGTATAAAAAGCATGAATATGTGATAAAATTTCACGTTATTTAAAGAAAATTTAGTATAAAAAAAGTACCTAAAAATTTCCCGAGGGGAAAGGGGGGGGGGGTCAGATTTCAAATTCTAGAGGGGATCAGGGGTAAAAAAATTCGAAAAATGGGGGGAGGGAGGGGGGGGGGGGCCCTAGATTTTCGTCAGAGGGGGGGGTCCCGAAATTTCGAGGCTAGGGGGGCGGTGGACCCCACCCTGCTCCCCCCTTTCTCACCTATGAAACCGTGTGGTGATTTTTAAAAAAATACCACCTTGAGTGTCGAAGTTGTGTAGCAGCTGGTCTAAAAAAATGCACGTTATTTGCTCTGCTTTTGTGTTTTTTGTGTTTTTACTGTTTCCAAAATGATGTGATGATAATGATATGGTGATATTGATTATGCAAATTATTTAATGCAAATTGAGATTACGTCGTTTTCTGATAAGAAAAAAATTAGGTTTCGGCTTTTTTTTATTTATAAACAGTAAGGTCCGCTAAAAATTCACTGAGTTTAAAGGCGGGTTCACACCGGAGTGGCAGCTGATAGGTGACGCACAGCGCACACAGTTTACATCGCAGCAACTATAAGAGTGTAATGATGTAAATGCGCGCGCGTTCACTATCAGTTATCAGCTGCCACTCCGGTGTGAACCGGCCTTTAAACTCGTGAATTTTTAGCGGATAAGAGCAGTTAAAATATTTTTGGAATGCCATAGAACACAAGAAATTCTTAAAACTCTTTTCGCCAGTTAGAAAATATTAATTACAAACCTGCTCATTTAAAGCACCACACCTGTGCACGGTCTGGAAATGCCCCCACGGAATATTAGTAGCTGTGCCCTGCTTTTTTATTGCCCTTTCTGCCCAAAAATAAAAAAGTACCTAAAATTATGGCGCCATTTTTACCTATTATGGCGCCATCATCGCAAAATTTTTGCAGTTTTTAGCCTGTTTCAATGCATTTTATGCTATTTTCGACCTATAAAAATTGCCCTCAGTTCCTCCCCATTTTGTAATTGCTCCCTCCCAATAAAACCCCAGGGGGCAGTGCACAGGTCTGGAGGACTGTACCTTTAGTGGAGTACTTTTTAGCCAAAGTGCTACGAATACTTAGAACTTTGTAATAATTTATATATTACTGCTAGAAATAATTAGGTTTAAGTCAAAAGCCAATTCATATCTAAAAGTATTTCGTACGATATTCTTTAAAGTGTGGGTATTAATCCGGCAATAATACTAAATTTGGGATTTTTTTTGTCATTTGCATTTTCGCGACCAAGTATCTGTCAACCACCCTTCTTGTTCCTTACAGATCAATAATAAATACGAGCACATTATCAGCAAAATTATAACCGTGTGGACTTTTTTTAAATTTTGCAACAAAACAATAACATTTATCAAAACACTTTGCTGTTTATGTTTTGAATAATTTTAAATTACGTAAAAATTTTGAATTACTTTTGTTATCCAAGAATTTAATGCAATTTTACTTTATACTAGAATTAATTGTTTTTTAATTCCAGTATACCTGTCTTACTAGAAACTTTACTAGGAAGAAAATTTAAAAATCTATACTATACTATACTATACCATACTAAAATTAAATTCATTTGGCTTATATTATACTATACTCATAGGTGGGCAGCCTCTCGGATTTTGGGGGGGGGGGGATATAGGGGGGGGGGTCAAATTTTAGGGGGGTATCTGGCAAGACCCAAATTTTGAGGGGGGGTGTACCCAATATTTCCGCGCTGCCTTAAAATGGGCTTAAAACGCGTAAAAAACGTAAAAAAAGCTTATAAATGCTTTAAAACTGTGTAAAATTAAAATAAGACCTTATTGCAACTTATAAATTTTATTTTTTAATTTTTTAAAATAATAATGTGTTTATATTTTCTTAGAATTAGATTCGAAATCATAGTTTTTTTTTAATAATTAAGTAATAATAGAATAGTAATTATATTGTCTTGATTATAAAATCAAGTATCACAAGTATCACAAACTTTTTAATCCATAATCCTATATTTAGTTAAAGATTATATACATACATGGGCGTAGCCAGGGGGGGTAGAGCCCCCTTTTGGGTCGGTAAAGGGAAAAATTTGGAGTTCGACCCCCCTTTTGGGTTGCCAAGGATAAAAATTTGGGGGTCTGGAACAGTGGCGTTGGCGTGCCCAGAATTTCATTGGGGGGGCGGTCTGGGGGGGGTAAATACTAACCCTGAAGGGGGGTCTGGGGGATGGTAGTCCCCCAGTAATGGGGGGTCTGGGGGCGAGAGCTCCCCAGCGGGGTCAAGGGGCAGAGCCCCTTGTCAGGGGGTCCGGGGGGCAGAATGCCCCCCGGGGGGAAAAAATTTTTAATTTAAGGCGCTAAAATACACCAGAAAATTTAATTCCAGATGATGTTTATTACAAATTTAAGTTTTTTTATCCCTTTACATTTAAAACAGGTGTTTAAAACGTTAATAAAAGGTTAATAATCTTTAATTAATGTTTGTTGAATAATAGGAGAAAAAATGAAGTATATGACATAAACAAGGAAATAAACACTCCGCGCAAAGCGCGGAAAATTTTTTTAGTCCTTTTATAACGCTTAAAAATTTTTCTCCAGGAGGCGAATTTGGGGGGGGGGTGTCCCCGGGTACCCCAAATTTAAGGGGGGGGGTGTCAGCAAAATCCGAAATTTTGGGGGGTATAACCCTCCAACCCCCCTCCTGCCCACCTATGACTATACTAGAATTAGAGTCGCAGGTCTTATGCCATACTATCATAGATGAACAAGGGGGGGGGGGGTAGAATGGGGTCCACCCCCCTAGCCTCGAAATTTCGTGGACCCCCCCCCCTAGAAAAAAATCCAGGGGACCTCCCTTCCCCCAAATTTTCGAATTTTTTACCCCTGACCACCCTCTAGATTTTAAAACCTGACCCCCCTCCCCTGTCGAGAAAATTTTAAGTACTTTTTTTATACTAAATTTTCTTCCAGAAACGTGAATTTTTAACATAAATTTATGTTTTACACCCTTTTTATATCTAAATATCGCTTTTTATTCAATAAAATGTATTATCCTATAAAAAATTATTATTAAACATTTAATGGTTTAAAAGTATTTTGTTTCGGAAATTAGACCCCACCTGACCCCCCTCTAGGTTTCAAAATCTTCCACCCCGGGTCGACCCCCCCCCCCTAGAAAACTAGGGGGGTTCGACTTCGAGCCCCCCTAGGACCCCCTAGATTCTGAAATGTCATTTACCCGGGGTAAACACCACCCTAGCTTTTTTAGCCGTGTTCATCTATGTATACTATACTATACTAGAATTAAAATTTAATTGCAGTAGGCATCCCTGCCCTCCCCCTAGAATGTCCGTTTCCAACGCACCCCCAATGCCCCTTACACCTAACCCCACCTACCACAAACCTTTTCTACCAATTTTATGAATTTCGAAACTTTTTCATTTTTATTTAACACACTAATGTTATAAAATGCTGCGTGTTCACAAGTTTTATTACTCTGAATTTATTTTATAAGCTTAAATTGTTTTGGCAGCATTTTTATATCCTTTTTTACGTGATTGAAAAAAAAACCTTTTTGTCCCGTTATTTTGAATTATCCTAAAATTATTGATCTTCTTTCCTTAGGCACTTCTCAAGATTTATTCACGGGGTCTGCGGTAGACCGTCTGCCGCTGCCCTCTCTGGTCGGATCTTGAACGTTATTCCTAGACAAATAGTCACCCTTACCTTCGCTAGATTAGGTCAGGTCGGGAACCTATGTAAAACACTCTCGCTGGTTGGTTGGTACCCCCCAGGTGTTTAGTATTTTTTAAACAAAAAACAAAACAAAAAAAGGATTATTCGATCGCAAAAGATAGCGAAAAAATGTGGGAATGAGTATATACACCTTCTGACATGAAAAACATGCCTTTTTCGTATACACGTATCTATTTTACGTTTTACCTTATGATATCTCCTATAATAATACAATAAGAAAGATCAACGACTAATGAAAAAAGCAATGCGGCGCTAAAAGCACAGAAAATAGAAGTAAAAATTACTTGTATCAATTCTTCATTTTCGTCTTGAAGTTGTTCACAGATTTGTCCTCGCTCGTTCAAAGCTTTTCTCAATAGCTGACATTCTTCCTGGCTTTTGCACAAACCCTTTATAAAATAAATCATTCCCAAGCATAACATGTAAAAAAACGTCACAATATCACTGAAAAGTTTGATGGGTTTGTTTCAAAATCTATTTATATCGAAAATAAAATCTTACCAGTTAATTTTTTTTTAATTTTATTAGTTAAAACTATTTCAATGTTATAATTTTTTACCTACGCAATATATTTTTTTATTTCCAATTTAATTTTCAAAAAGTTTTTGCAATGCAATTCTGCTAAAAGCAACTATTTTGTTTCTCAATAAAGCAATTTTTTGTAATTATTTTCTTATTTTTTGTGAAATGAAGTATAAAAATTTTAAATATTTCATTTTTTTTTAATTTAGCTCGGCTATAGACCTATTTGACATGTGATTAGGGCCGATGTCGATTATTTTGACCACTTACCACTTACTGAGCACTTACCACGACAGCAACAGTATAAAAAATTACATACATGGCTGTTTAACTCTTTAAGACCCGAAATAACCCCTTGATAACATTAAATTAAAAGAATGAAGTTAGTAAACTTCATCTTACTATTTAAAAGATAATAAAAAAAAATTTTTATAAAATAAATAATTAATACAAACGAATAAGACGGAGACAAAACGTAGAGGGTGAATTTTAACATTAAAACACAAAAAAGACATCAATATTGCAAAATACAAAACAAACTTTATTGTTGCAGTGACGCAGAAACAATAAAAATTCCATGGACCGATAGCTTTAAGGTGTAGGCGGAGAGCCAAAAAAATGAATAAAAACGTAACGCTATTGAGATGCGGCAGCAAGCAGGTTATTATTAATGCCCTTTTTATTTCTCATTTGCAACAATTTAGCATGAAGAATTTATTTTGAACGCGACAAAAACACCGATTAAACAAATAACTCACTTCACTTTTCTTGTCATATTTTTTCTGTAATTCTTTGAAATTGGTGATTAAGTTTTGATACTCCTTTTGTGAAGCGCTCAGAGAATTTTTTGTAGTATTTAATTCTTCAGTCAAACGTTGTGTGCCCTAGAATAATTTTTTACAGATTTTAGATTTTTTCCAATAATTTACTACTAAAAACTTACTGTGGCTCAAACTTAAAACACCCTCAAAGATATTTTTAAGTAAGTCTTCGTTCAAAAATTAAAACGTAGTAAAAACACAAGTAGTAAAACAGAAGAGTAGATTAAGATAAGCACCACAAAGCAAAACGTCCAGAAACAATTGAAGATGTTAACACTTCTAAAACTAGCGACATTACAAATCACTTATACCAAACTATTGGATAAACAAAGACAAAAAGACTTAAAATTGTATAAAACAAAGAAATTAGTTCGAAACGTAACACTAGAGAAACACTATAAAACACTAGCTTTTTAGGGGGGGGGGTCGACCCGGGGTGAAAAATTTAGAAATCTAAAGGGGGGTCAGATGGGGTCCGGTGTACAAAGCAAAACAGTTTTAAACCATAATAACTTTAAAAACATGAATAAATGTGTTAAAAAAATCACGTTTTTGGAAGAAAATTTAGTATGAAAAAAGTACCTAAAATTTTCCCGAGGGGGGAGGGGGGTCAGACTTCAAATTTTAGAGGGGAGTCAGGGGTAAAAAATTCGGAAATTTGGGGAGAGGCCCCCCTGGATTTTCGTCTAGGGGGGGGGGTTCCAAAATTTCGAGGCTAGGCGGGGGTGGACCCCCCTTTCTCATCTATGTCTGCAAGTGTGCACTGCCCTCGGCATTAGGGTGGGAGGGCAAATTGGTGGGGGGACTAATTTTTTTAAAAAGAGTAGGCAATAAAACAGGGGGCAAGCAGGAAGAAAGAGAAAGAAAAAAGTCAAAAAAAGCTTAAAAATGGTTAAAATAGGCTAAAACTGCATAAATAGCACAATATTTTTTTCTTTTTAGGCTGGGAGGGGAAATAAAACGGGGGATGGAGGCACAGCCTCTAATATTCCGAGGGGGTGGGGTGAGGTATTTCCAGACCGTGCACAAGTATAAAATAGTACTATACAAACGTTAATATAAAATAATGTGAAAAAATACCTGTTTTGTATTAGTTAATTCAGTTTCTAATGAGCTAACAATAGTTTCCAGATTTGTTTTTTCATTTTGCAAACAAGAAACTGATTTTTGACAAGAAGAAAAATTTTCACGCAGAGAAACCAGTTCCTAAAAAGTAAAATTATTCATCGTTATTGTTATATTTTTATGTTTGTAAAAAACCAAATACAACATCATACGTTGTCTAATTTAACCCTTATTTTCACAAAAAATAGCCCGAAGACAGTTAAAACTTTAATCAATAGGCTGGTATTTGTTTCGATATTAGTACTCTTAAAAAACATAAAGATGCTGCTCGCTCATCTGCTTTGGTTTACAGTGTGGGTGTAGCCAGGCGGTCTATAAACCCTTTTTTGTAAAATCCAGGCTCTGTCAATGTTGCTAATGTAATTTTCAACTAAGAAAACATTTTTTACAGCTAAAAGAATTAGATAATACATTATTAGGCCTAAAACAGTGTATTATATTATAAGCTTTATCTACGTTTATTCATGCTTTTTTAACCTTTTCAAAAATTAGTGGGGGTTGGCCTCTCCCCCCCAAATTTTTTTTGTACTAAAATCCGGCCCCCCAAATAAAACTCTGGGTACGTCTCTGGGCATACTTCGGAGTGGGGCAGGCGACAATTTTACAAATAATGACAACCCATTTTCTTTCTAAAATTTGGGGCCATCATCTTAGACACTTCCCTAAAATTTGAGAAGTCTTTAGAACTAAAAACACTAAAATTGGAGTATTTGGGGAATACCACTCCTGCACATTTTTTGTATATCCAGCCTGTAAATTTGGAAGTCGGCGTTACCCCTTAAATACCAGGAGGATGCCCACGTATGGTCCGTGTGCCCCCTAGAATTTAAAACATATTTGCCCCTAGTAACTACACCCTCAAACCATAGGTGGGCAGCCTCCCGGATTCTTTTTTTTTTGGAGGGGGGGGGGGCGGGGTATACCCTACCCCCGAAATTTGGGGGGGGGTTTCCCAAAATTTTTTTGGGTATACCTCAAATACCCAATTTTCAGCGTTTTTAGTAATAGGACCCCCCAAATTTTAGGGGGAGGAGTCAACCTTTAGCTTTCGGGACTGTGCTTACCCATGCTCAAATATATTTTACCTCTAAATTTTTCATATTTTCTTCGGCGTCCGAAGCATTTTTCACGAAGTGTTCTTTAATTTGTAGAATTTCGTCGCTTTTCTCAGACAAAATTTTGTCTTTTTCTACCAGCTCTTGCTTCAAAGAGGCTACTTGCTCCTGCAACCTTAATGACTCTGCAAGTTTTTCCTCAAGTTCGTGCTTTTCTGTCTGAACACTTTGAAATCGTTCTTGAATTAAAGCTAAATCATGAACTGCTTGCTCTTTTTCTATTTCCAATTTCTATAAAAGAAAATTAAAAAAAAACAAACACAAACATTTTAGCGATACATACAGCAATAGAGGTGAATAAACCAAAACTTCATTTTACTATTTCACTAAAAATTTTTTTAGAAATTATTTTTTGCTTATTTCCCTTTTTTTTTGCTGCCAAGTCATTTATAAATCTACTTCTCAGTTAAAAATTACTTTTACTTTAATTATTTATACGGTATGTAAGGTTAAGGCAAGGAGTCAATGGTAAGATGGTGTGATAACCTAAAAAATCAAAAACGAATAGCCAAGCTATTCATAAAACTTTTGGACCCGGTCCACATCGGACTGGGTTCGTTTTTTACGCAGACCGATCTGCGTAAAAAAGGACTCAGTCTCTTTTGATCATCAAAAAGTGGACTGGGTCCAAAAAAACGGACCCAGGCACTTTTTGCGGTGATTAAAACGGACTGCGACAATTTTTTCCGATGATCAAAACGGACTGTGTCTGTTTCTACGCAGATCGATCTGCGTAAGAAACAAACTCAGTCCAAAATAGACCGGGTCCAAAAGTCTTAGGAATAGCACGGTAGGTTTAATATTAAAAAGTTAACCAAAAGATATTCTATATTATACTTTATTCTGTTCTTTAAAATCATCATTTTGCTTTTCAACTGTTGTTAATTCTGCTTCCATTTGAGCAAACTGCACCTAAAAGACAATTTAGTCACAGATTTAAAATATAATGCCCAGTTCAAAGTAAATTTAAAATTCTTAATTCTTGTCTTAAATAGGTAGGATAAGAAAATAATAAATAAAACTATTATACGAAATTTTTCAGAATAATGTAGCAGATCCGTTAAAAAAGCGCCTATTTGTTTAAATTTATATAATACTTAATCAACTCAATTGACACTCTTCGACTTTTGTTAGACTATGACCAATCTTAAATGAGCAGAGGTATATATGTTTTGAAATGAATTACAACAAATTGTTGCGGATAAAATATAATTTTAAAAGTTTAGGTTTATTTCCGATAGCTTTTAGGAGTTTTAGTTCCTGGTGAAATAAGCTTGCTGTAACAAGGAAAAGTTTAAACACACCGTAATGTAGCCTAGGAAATAATGTTTTTGTGTTATACTCTAGCCTAGCATTACGTAATTTTGCAATGAACTAAATAATAAATCACAAACATCCTACTTCATACTCCTCGGATTTCTGTTTAGCATCCTGACCGTCCAACTGAGCCAGTCGCTTTTCCAACGCTTCACATTTAGTTTTAGTACTGCTAAGACTTTGCACTTGTTTTTTCACAAACCTAATCAGATCTTCACGCGATAAAGAGTCCAACTAAAATTCAGCGTTTTTAAAGCATGAAAAATAAATTTTTCATATTCTTTTAATGGTACAACACAATACATAAATATAAAAAGTTTTTTCGTATATTGTTTTTTTTTACTTTGAAGAAAGATATAAACAAAATGTTTGTTTTTATTTTATTTAAGTAACGGTTATTTCTTTCAAGACACTGTGACATCCCGACGTAGAAGCAAAACTGGAAAAATTTAAACAGCCAAATTTATTGAAAATTTCGGTTCATAGTTGATAAAGTAATTCAATAATAATGTAACTTCTAAAGTCAACTCTAGCGTACGATAGGGCACCGTAGGACGGAAAAACAAAAGGAGAATACGCGTTTTATTAACGCTGGTGCTTTAGGTTGACCACACTTAGTTCCCATAATTTATAAAAAAAATTTAACATCCCCGTAGCAAATGACTCACCTTGGATTTGGGCGTGGATGTTCCAGAAGTGGTACAAGAGGACGGAGATTGGATCGGAGTTGTGGACATTACGGATCAAACTGTTGCGAAAGATATTCCAGATTATACAGATATCACTGCAGTTAACAACACCCAACAACAAGGTGGAAAATGCATCACGACTGCTCACGCGAGTTTTTCAGAAAACTGCTTAAAAGTGGTATATACTGAACAACAGAGTCAAACTTTTTGTCTTGTGATTCGACAAATTTTGGGAAAACTTAACTTTTTTGCTCCAAAGCTTTGACTTTTTGACAAAATATCTTTAGTGGTTAAGAAATAATAATGACCTTTCTTTCAACCATGGCCAAAATAGGGCTTTTTTGGAAATTCTTTACTTATACTATTTCAGGGTATTTTTTTCCTTTACTGTGCAAATTTTTAAAAAACAAGTCATACTTTTAGTTTTGTTTTAACTCTTTGATTAATATTATTGTTGACATGAAATATTTTTAATATTATTTTTGAGATGAGATATTAGTGTTTTAGTAAAAAAATGTGCAACTTTTACCCCGTTTTTCGTGATACGTGGGTGGGAAGCATAGGTGTTTTTGGTCAAGTCCGCTAGGGGGGTCCACCCCCGGATGGAAGGCCAAAATTTTTTAGGGGAGAGGGGTAATCCGGACCTCTCTGGCTTTTTAGGGGGTCGACCCCGGAAACGAGATTTCAAATTTGATGAGGGGGCAGGGGAGTCTCAAAGTTTTTTAAAATTAATAATTTAAGTGTTTTGAGTCTAATATTGGATTTTATATACTAAAACAGCCTATTTAGGCCTAAAAAGGTTATTTAAACACTGGTTTTAACTGAAAAAAAAACCGTATTTTTGACAATAAATAAAAAAAAATTATATTTCCAAATTGGTCGGAAGGAGGGAGGGGGGTCGGGTCAGCCTCGCTAGAGGGGGGGGGGTCAGGCCGGACCGCTCTCGAGCTTTGGGGGGAGGGGGCCCCTGGATTTTTCCTAGGTGTGGGTCCAAAATTTTGGTTCTACGGGGGGGGGGCGGCGTTGAACCCTACTGCCCCTCCCCCCCCCCAAAAAAAAACACCTATGGTGGGAAGCAAACATTCAGCTGGCATATAGGGTAGTGCATTTAATTTCGACACTTTTCCAAATTGGGCATTTTTGATTTTGGACTATATCTTTGGTAATCCTGGACGGAATACGACGTTTGATAGCTCAAATGAGGGATAATTATATGTAGATGACTTTCGTGAGCTTTTTATTTGTTATGTTCTGATATTTTCATGTAAAATTGTGTGATTTATAAAAAATAAAATTGTTACTCGTTCTTAGAACATGGGCATTTCATGATTATGCAATAAATTGGTTTAAAAATTAAACTGTCCTGGTAAAATTTAGTCTATTTTCCGAATTTTTAGTCCCCGTGGTTCTACGTTGCGTCTGTGGTGAGCAATCGTTATAAAATAAAATAGTGTAATTTCGGCACACATATTGCTGTAGGTAAAAACGGGTTGAATTAAGTGGTCGGGCGTTAAATTGTAGTTGTAAATAGTTAAAAGACAACGTTGAAATGTTTAGGGGTCATAGCTCTGCACTTAAACTCGATTAAGGGGATCCTTTTAAAAAGTGCCGAAATTAAATGCACTTTTTTCCCAAATTTTCCTCATTTTGATACCATTTGGAATTTTAGCTGTAACTTTTTGCCAGTTACACGCATAGGTCACCGACCTTCGACGGCTCAGGGGGGGGTCCACACCCCGGGGTGTGGTGGTTGATGACCGCCCGGGGGGGCGTCACACCCCGGGGTGTTTTGTTTTGAAAAAAAGCACCCGGGGGTGCTTGGGGTGTTTTTACCATTTTTTTGACCAAAAGTGAAAATTTTTTGACGAAATTTGACCATTTTTTGGGATTGTCTGGTGGGGGGGTCGAAAATGGGCCTTAGGGGTGGGGGTCAGGGGTTCAAGGGGTCGAAGGGGGGAGAGGGGTCAAAAATGGGCCTTAGGGGGGGGGAGTAGGTCTCAGAGGCCGTAGGGGGGGGGGGTGCCCCCCCTTCGGTGACCTATGGTTACACGTTGAACAAGTAGAAGCTTAAATTAAAGAAAACTGTCTGAAGATAATGATAGGCTTTTAAATTTTTTAAAATGATGATTTTTTTGACTGAGAAACAATTGTTTGTAAAGTGCCGAAATTAAATGCACAAATTTAATTTCGGCAATTTTCCATTTTTTTTAAAAACTGATTTAATTAAGTAAAAAAACTAATTTCGTACAGTGAAACTTTTGTGACGCAACGCAGTATCGTGAAGGCTTCAAAATGAGCTGTCAAACATGAAAATCGGGCCATACAGTGAAAAGTTACATTGGAAAAACAAAAAAGTGCCGAAATTAAATGCACTACCCTATGACAGGAATGTTTATTTTCGCAAAATTATGTCGAAATAAACAATTTTAAAATAAAATAGCACTTTGTCTTTTACATAAAAATTTGGAAGCAAACCATTGACATGGCCCTATCCCAGGGGGAGCATAGGTAAAAAGGGGGCAGGGTGGGGCCACCCCCTCTAGCCTTGAAATTTTGCCCCCCCCACCAAATTTCCGAATTTGGAAGAGCAGGAAAAGGTTTCCTGCCCGTCGTTTCCTGAACAAAAAACTACCAGATATATTGTATTTCCTTCTAGATAAGCCACTGGATAAAAATCATTTTTGGTCAAATGACCCCGAATTCACCTCTGAAAAATTTTAGATACGGACATGCATGAGTCTTATTTTTACATAGTAATAATCAAGTTTGCTGACTTGTTTTTATCGTTTCTTGCGTTTTACAAAAAAATGGGATAACGATCGCAGGTTTTTTTAATACAACAGTACGAACACATACTGTTTAAATATACAATTAGGGTGTCAAACTGAAGTTATTTTCTATACTTTTTGCAAAAAAAATTGTGCGCAATAAAGCTGAAAAAGTTTCAGTAAAGCCCCAGAAGCCAGAAAGCTTATTTTGGTCATTTTTGAAAAATTTAATTTCTTGAGCCGCTGAGGATATTTTGACCAAAGGTCTAGTTTTTTAACAAAAAGTTTAAAAAAAAATTTAAAAAAAATAAGTTAGATTTAACTTTAAAAAAATTTAAAGATAAAGGCATGGGTATACGTATAAACTCTCCGTACCACGCTATTTGATTAAGCATTTCCGTCTCGTAACATGGAGATAAAATTAAAGTGGGACAGCCGACAAAAATGAAGCTTTTAAAAAAATTGTAAATATAAGTGTTGTATACATTGCTAGAAAAACGCGGTGGTTCGGCCAAAAGAAAAATATCGAAACTGTTCGATTTTTCTGCCACCGCCGTGCCCCCAAAAATATGAGACAAACTGATTGCGAAATTTTGGATTATGCATCATGATATTGAAACGGCGGAAATGGTTAATTTGATTATTTCAAAAATTACTTTTTACCCTTTTTTCAAACTGTCGCAAAATTATTTACAGCACTCATAAATAAATTTAAAATTACGAGCGATTTTTACAATAATATTGCTGTATTACTTTGAAAAGTAACTTAATGATATTAAAAAAATAAATAATATAATTTAGATCTTATATTTTGTATGCTATTATAGATATAATAGCAATACATAAGATAAATGATTGTCTGATTGAACAGAATGTTTTTTTTTATTTATAAAATATAGTTTTAAAACGATTTTATTGCACAACACAAATTATGAAATTTTACAAAGCGTTTTTGTACAATAAAACAAACAATAATTTATATAAAAATATTTTTAAATATTGTTTGTCAGATTATAAAAATTAAAACAATGAAAGTCAATTAAAAATATCACGAAATAATAATGAAACATATCATCAGAAATTCTTTTATTAGAAGATAGTTTATGGCCGGATTTCATGAATGATTTTGTTGACAACTTTACAGGATTTATTCAAAGCAATTTTTAAGTTTTTTAAAATAATATGCATAAATTAATATTTAACATTCACTAGGTACCAATTAATTTACATAGACATACATGGGCACGGGGAAGGGGTTGGAGGGGGGAGGGGTTAACCTCCCCCCGAAATTCTGGAAAGGGGGTTTAACTCCCCCCTGCCCACTCAGAAATGGAGGGGGAGAAAACGGTTAACCCACCTAACCCCCCCCCCAATTTTAGAAAACTGAAGAAAAAAATGTCTTTAAAAATGACTTCTTATTTTTTTTTAAATTTTATCGATAATGTAAAGTTTGAAGACGCCACTTAAAGAAAAAACCTTCACGTAAAAGACATTAAAGTTTAGCATAAAGGCAAAAATGGCTTTGTTTATCATGAGAGAATTTCTTATCAAAAATACTTGTATACGTGTAAAAACTACATTTTAATAAAGCATACTAAATTATTATATATCTGCGCAAAATCAGTTAGAAACCATGAAAAATAAAACAAATTTTACCATTTTGTTTTTAAATACGTTATAAATAATAAATTACAAACAAAAACACCTCACTTTGACTACCACAGTATAGATTAGCGGAATGAATGTAGGCATAATTAAATTAATATCAATATCAAGAAGAAACAAGTTTTGAAAAAACTGAATTTAATTTTTAAAAAAAGATTATATCAAGAAATATGTATTAGAACTATAAAAGCCGGTTCACACCGGAGAGGCAGTGAATGGTGGATGGTGAACGCGCGCGTTTACATCATTACACAGTAATATTTTTGGACGCATAACGCACACAGGGTGTGCGCTGTGCGTCACCTATCAGCTGCCGGTCCGCTGTGAACCGGCCTTTAGAGCATTATTTTATTAAGATTAATTATTGCGACTTATTTTGATAATGTTATTTATTATACTAAAATTTTAGCTTAAAAAGAAAAGTTGTGCTATTAGAAATGTAAAAACCCCAAACAAAAATGTTTTGTGATTTGTTTTTGAAATGAATGTTGTAATCTGGACTAATCTACCAAACCAAAATTATGATTTCGTGAGCTTAAAAAGATTGTTTTATTTTACAAAATGTATTTTTTATTAGAAATTCTATTTTTATTTTAATTGAAGTTTAATATTTTGTGTTATTTTATTGATTATTTTAAAGAATTTCCTATTTTTACCCTTAATTATAAAAATAATACTTCACAAATACAAAAAAGTTTTAGTTTATATTTACAAAAATAATACTTTTTTATAGTACAAAGTAAAATATTAAAACAAAAACCAAAATACAAATACATTACACTGTCGAAATTTAACATTATAAAGACTAGAAAGGCAAAAATGGCACCGATACATCTAAAAAGCAGCCAGAAAGTATCACTTTACCGTTAAATTATAGAAAAAAAAGTGGAAACGAAAATATAATAAAACATGCTAAATATTAGCATAAATATTAAATTACATTTAATAATTATTTTGAATCTTTTAATACACGTTAAAACACAATGTACTGAATGAATTTAGTTTATTTTTCACAACGGTCTAGTCATTTTTTAGTTTCTAGTCAGAATCTGCATACGCACCATTTATTTTGCGAATTTTGATAAAGCAAAAATTTTACAGTTTTTCTTTTCTTAAAAAATACACATTAAGTGTTATGCAACGTTTCTAAATAATTAAAACGCCGTAAAAAATCTAAAATTTTAGCTTTATTTAAAGCTCGACTAAAATAAATAAAGACATTCATTTGTATTTTGTAAAATAAAGCATTGTGTTTGTTTTCTTGCAAGTAAGAATTGCGACTTTTCTTGCAGTTGCACTACTGAATACCTTTTTTTACACTGCGATTGTTTTTGCACGACTAAAAAAACGCCCATACCCGCGTCGCAGCTTTGTTTTTATGAGCTGCGGAATGATCCTTGGAGCTCCACCTTATTTTTTACTATTTTCATGAATAATTAGAAAGTAATGCTATTAAATATTTTTTTCAGAAAATTTTTGAAAGTAATTTTTTTGAAACTTATTAAAAACAATAAAAACAGGTTTGAAAATGCAGGTAAAAATAATTTAAAACATATTTAAGCAGTGAAACTCCGGAGTTTCCTCTGCATTAAATGGTTGGAGCCCCGGAAGGTAGGAACAGGAACGTCACAATTTTATACTTGAATCAACATAATTTTAAGGTTTTTGTTGCTTATTATTGGCTCTTTAATTATAAAAAAACCACTTATGAAATGCTAAAGAGCATCTAATTACATGGCTTTTAAATTTTAATACCATTATTATTTTAATTTTTTTAACGATTCTCAATACATAATCCCCATTATTCTTACGGAAAGCTAACAAAAGGGTGTGCGTTGTAGAAACCTTAAT